>RJWM01048949.1:0-11298 GCA_004363535.1 Dasyprocta punctata
CCTTCATGACCATGGCCTTTTCCCTGACCATATTTGGGTTCCTTATTCTCTGGATTACATTTCTCAGTTTTTTGCAAGTCATTATCTAGTGGCTGATTTGATCTAGGGTTAGTAGTGATATCTGGACTTGTAGACATATGTCAAATATTTAGTGTTCAAAAATGTCTTCCTTGAACTTTCAGGTCAGGAAGTATGCCTGCATTGGCCTGTGATTCTTATTTTCTAATTTTTATCTTTTCAACCAATGATTCCCTCTGTGGAGCTGACTAGATGTCCTGACATACTCTGCAGCACCCCTACCCAGTGAGTTCTGTTTCTTTCTCACTATAAAATGAGATTGGATGAGTAGACTGGTTTCAAATACTGGTTTTCAGTGATTCTCACTCATATAATATATCACCTTTAAAACCAAATTTTGTGTTTCATCTGTGTCTCGGTCATGAGTCAGCTTTTACTTATGTGTGCTTAGAGCGCCATGACACTGAGGTCTATAATATTTGATATCAGTGGATGTGGTGATAAATATTGTTTACTTTATGAAACCCCTGCTGTGTGTGCCCTGCCCAGTCACACCTCTTTCCTCTGCAGTTTCTTACCTTGTTTCAGGCAGTCCTCCAGAATTAACTTCACTTATCTTCTTTAATGGTTTTAATAAAGTTTCAACCAAGTAAGACTCTCCCTCAATCTCTTCTCTTGTCTCTGATCATGTAGTGAAAACATGTCCTTCCTGGCCATCCTTAAATCATGATGCCAGATACTTTTTGCATAATGAGGAGAACTCTTCTTGTTTCATTCATGGGCTTCTTGGTAAGCTCCCTGATGGCAGTGTACAGAAATCGGAAGAGTAGTAAATCTCAATTCGGTGAGTATAGAGACACTATTTTAACTATTATTTAGTCTATTTCTGTAACTTACGGAAAATTGCCTGACATCTCACTGTGATAGTATAATAAAATTGCAAACATAAAATAATGTGTATTAGTCAACCTGTCTTCATTTCACATTAATCTTACTTCTTGAAATATTTTTCTTTCAACATTTTTCTACTTACCTGTTTGTGTGTTCCTGATTAGAAATTCTCCTCTTATGAGTCCATCTAATTGAATATCTACAACTGCTTAACATCTACAGGAAGAAACTCTGAAATACGTCTTTTCAACTGAAAGCATTGTTCTAATCCACAGATTATATACACCAGACAGCTCTACTAAGATACAGCAGAATATCTCATCACAATTTTATTAGTTAGATTTCCCAATACTCAACAACCACAACATAGATTTTAAAAAGTTTAATTTAGCTCACAGTTTCAGGAGATTCAGTACATAGTAGGGAGGCTCCAAAGCAGAAGCTTCATGGCAAAAGAGTGTGGAGACACAAAACTTCTTGGCTCATGTCTTCCTGGAAGCAGAATAGGGAAACAACATCAGAGAGGAATTGGTACTATACATCACACCTGCATAATCCACTCATATGTACCCAGGAGCATACTGTATAATCAACTAGGCATTTCCTAATCCAGTGAAATTAACAAATCTAGGTTAATGGTTATACTCCATCACTTGTCACTTTCACATTCAGACATATCTCCTTACCAAATAAAGTCTATAATTCCACATAACTATTGTCTACTAAGATACAGCAGAATATCTCATCACAATTTTATTAGTCATAACTATAATTCTACAACTATTCCTCATACAACCAGAAATGCAATGACTTCTTCTCCAAAGTCTCAGAAGTTCAAGCCCTTTTTGAAAATTCATGTTCAAGGCTTTCATGACATTCTGGACAAACTTTTATCTATGAGTGTGTTTAAAACACTAATTAAATTACCTAATCCCGTGGTACAATGGCACATGGTAAACATTCCTATTCTAAAGGGAAGAAATAGGGAGATAGACATAAATTGGACTAAAACAAAGTCCATAAGGAAACGTTAAGTTTTGTACCTCTACATGTGGCATCTGGGTCACATGGTGGCAAAATGTGAGTTCCAAAGGGGATTTTGTGTCCTCAGCTTTTTGTCTTTTCCAGTTGCAGACCAAATTACCTTTCTCTTAAACTGGCTACACTTATCCCCTGCGTGTAGCTTTCCTGGGCAGATCTTTCCCATGCCTGGCATCTCTGACTTTCTGGGACTTCCATTGCATTTTTGGCTGTAGTTTCACCACAATTTTACACATTGTCTTCTCAGGGACCTCGTCTCTGCATTCCAAGTTTCCTTTGAAATCTAGTTGGAAGCCTTCCTGATCACACAACTCTACTGTTCTATATACTGGCAAAACCTCCATCAAGTGGAAGATGCCAAGGTCTATTGTCTTTTAAATTACTGCATACAGATAACAATAGGCAGTGGATTTATAAAATCAATTTTTTTGATATCCTTGAGAAAAGATTCTGTCTGCAGACATATATACAGACTTTTATAGAAATTTCAAGAATCCTAACAAGATGTCGATCTCTGTTGTAGTCAGGAGTTTGAAAGGATAATTAAACAATACAGGAAACATAATTTTTAGTATTATTTATAATGGTCACCCAAGGAGTCCAATACAAAGAAAGTGCAGGAAATCTGTCCATAACACTGAAGACTTTAAGAATCCATCTGACGGCCTGGATCCCACAGTAATGTCCTGTATGAGTCCAGCTGAAGACCTAGAGTCCTTGACAATGCACTCCATGAGTCCATCTGGAATCCTAGAGCCCACAACAATAGCTCATGCATTTCTGTTTCATGGATCTGCACTGGCCCTGGGATCTGAGGTGGAAGCTAGAAAGTCTATGCCAGTGGGTTGAAGGATCTGTACTAGTAGGTTGAGGGTTCTGCACTGGAGCCAAGAAGTGATGCTCAATCTTAGAAACAGGGCGCCCCCGAAAAATACCACAGCCGTCCTCAGTAACAATGAAGTCCCGAGCTCCTCCACAATGAGAACAGATGAGTTCATATAGGAAGCCAGTGTGACAAGCTTCTCCTGGAGATTGAACAGCACACGTCTTCCCCTCCAGAGCCAGGAAGCAATGCTCAAAGAACCAAAATTTCCCAAAGTGAACCGTGGCCATTCTCAGAGACAACGGTCCCAAGTTCCTCCGATGGTAACAGCCCAGTTCATACCAGGGAAGCCAGCAAGACAAGCTCCTCCAGGAGAACCAACAGCTCCAAACAACAACACTTAGGAGAACCCACAATGCTAGTCTCTTCCTCTTCACTTCTTTTTATGCTGGCAACAATCCTCAGGTGGGCCATCTATACTCAGCACCATGCTGTTTCAGTTCAGGTGAGGTTTAAGTTGACCATCAGTTTCCAATCCACCACAAGCTCAAACAAAGCCATTGCAGGTTTTGTAATCAGGGTGCGCTCAGTTGGCCATGGCTTATTTGAGCATTTATAACAATACAGATAGGAATTTCTATGTTCTTGCTAGTCCTTTCTTAATGTAGCGTGTTTTATTGGCTTGAAATTTGTTGCTTTTAGCCCTATTTTCAGTTTCTCTTTTTTCCCCTTTTTTTTTGGTTTTCTGTTTTTTTAAAATTTACTTTTATTTTACATTTTGCTTTTTAAATTTTATTCTGTTGAAAATTATCATTTTGCAGTCAGATGTTTTTAAGAGACATTGTAAATGTTGCTTACATTGCTTTTCCTCCTTAGATACATTTTGATTCATATCATAGGCAAAGTAGAAGAAATGAAAGTAAAAGAACAAATGAGAAGCAAGCAAATGGTCTACATGAACCTAGTAATTAGATAGGTATGTGGTCTCTAGGTGATCCCATACTAGTAACACATATGAAAGGATGAAAGTAAAAGGTGAGAGAGAGTGTGTGGAGAAATAGTCACTGCTCAGTAAGTAATTGGACAGTTACAATCTCTGGGCTAAAAAGACCTAGATTGCCACCTTGCAGGCTATTTGTGGTCTCTGTCTCCCTTACTGAGACTAAAACGTAGGGCTGGACATCCTAGTCCCTTTTCAGAAGGATGGTCTTCTACATCAGAGGACGCAGGTTTCACCTGGCAGCTTCACACCTTGCAATGCTGCCCCACTGTTACTTTGCCTGACATATGAGTTTGTGCCCCACAATGGGTACCACTTGTCGCAGTGTGTCTGCATAGAAGAGAAAAGAAATTACTAAACAAAAGAGATTACTAATAGATGAGACCGCTACTTCAGCATAAGAGAGCTCAGGGAAACAGCAGTGAGCTGAGACCTCTGTAGTTATTTATTTATAACTCAATGACATGAGAACAAAGACATAGAAGAAAATCATTTGCAACATATTGTATAGGTAAGTGAACAGGGCTGGAATGGGATGATTTGTTATGTGAAACAGGTCAACCTAGTTTAATCTTATCAGGGAGAGGGTACAAAATGGCCAAAGCCATCGTCTAGGAAAATAACTTGTTTCTAATTCTGCTGACTGTTGGTCTGCAAATTTTGCTCAAAACTATAACCATGAATTTCGGGAGCACTGAAGAGTTGTACAGCAAGTCCCTTCTTTTTTTGCATTTACTTCAAACATTTCTTTGGCCAAACAGTGGTCTCTCCGAATTTTATTGTTCCAGTTTCAAATATTTAATAGAATTTGAATTGATTCAATTAAATAGTTATGTTCCTGTTATCTTCCAGTTACTTTATCATTGTGTTTGAGTAATACAGTAATCATGAACATTTACTGAAAATACTTGTATTGGGTCTGGGATATAGCTCAGTAGCACAGCCTCTGCCTGGCAAGCATGAGGTTCTGAGTTCAATTCCCGGTACTGAAAGAAAAAGAAAATACTTGTATTATAGATGAGTTTAGTAACATTTTTTCTGGGGCTTTGAACAACAAATAAGAACATCCCCTTTCTTTGAGCTTTGGATTCTTTTTTTATGACTGTGCATAAGCCAGTCTAAGAGACTGTGCTCTTAGGGACTAGCTAAACCCATTAGCTCATAGCTAGGACCTGGATGCAGCATCATTTGCATACAAATCACATGGACTGAACTGGTAAACAATAATTTCTAAAAGGTGATAGCATGTGGTAGCAGGAACAGTACCTCTGTGTTGGTGAAAGATTAGAATGTGAGCTGTATTCTAACACTTCTGTGAATACCCAAGACTTTTCTTCCCATACACAATATTTTAAAAAGTTTCCCAGAATATAATGAAACAATGTAAGTTTACAATCTCACTCATTCTGTCTCCAGAGGGAAGCAACACAAAGTTGCATATCCAGTATAATTAACATAGCTTTCATTCAAGTCCAAATGGAGCTCCTCATAGTCTGGTAATTAGTGGGAATGATAAATTTTACAAAAATCTCACACATCCTAAACCCAGTGGTGCAGAAAAACAGAAACAAAAGTTACCATTTGGAGAAACATACAGGAAGAAAGAAAAATAATGGTCTTTCTGGGCAAGGACGTCAAAGATTCTTCCTCTGGAAGAGGGAATAGTTCTGAGGCAGCCTATTTAGTCTAAGACTGTTCTCATTAGTTCTTTGATTTGAGATCACCATGTAAAATATCTGTCTGGGAAATTTTTCTTCAAGGGATGCATCACTTTATTATATCCTTTAAATTTATTTGAGGTGGGGGGAGGACTTGAGATTTCCAGGGATGATGAAAGCAGCCTATGAAAGATTCAACTTTCGTCTTGTAAAATTATTTCCCAGATAATATTAGGTTGAATACAAGGATTACTAGCTTGAATATTGGGAATTCTTTTTTTGATCTGAATATATCATCTATTATAGCAAGACACTTTTGATTATTGTAGCACCAGGACCAGTAATACTGCAATAATCAAATAAATATCACATGTGAATGCATTTGTTTTACTTTTCTCTTGTTCTCTTCCAAGTTCTTTCATCCCTGTCTGCTCAATAAATACTGAATTTGCTTGTTTCCATCTCTCTCTGTTTCCACCTTATTTCTATTCATCATCACATAGTATCTAAATTACTGTGTTAGCCTCCTAAATCATACCTGTTCTGTAATTTTGTTCCATTTTACTCTATTTACCCTCACCAGCAAAGGTGCACTTTGTAAAAATAGGAAGAATCCTGCTAATCTTGGCTTTAAGTAGTTTCTCACTGCATTTATTTAAAGTAATGTTTCAAAGTGTTGTCATCTTTTCCTTTACTGTAAAATCTTCCCCCATTTTCAATGACCTCTGTCTTAGTTGTTTCCTAGATTACAGCCATACTAAATGTCTTCCAGTTGATTAAATATTGCATGATATTTCAAATTTATTCTTTTCAATTGCTATTTATTCTGTCTAAAACAACTCTTTTGACCCACTCACTTCAACTTTCAAATTCCTGGTTGCTCTATGTATCTGAGAGAATTTAAATAAGATTTAAGTTAAATTCCCTTGTGATACAATTTCGATATGACTTGAATGTAACTCTAGCCTTTCCTTCTTAGAAGTTTGGCCCAACTGCTTCAAGTTAAAACATGTGAGGTAGAACATTTAAGAGGGGTGGTTTCGAGGTAGTTAGGACTGGATGCTACCTTTTCTCTGGCTTCATGAATCACAACATGTTTTCCCCCTCCTGCACAAGTTCAGGTATCTCATTATATTAAGGGACAGTAGATGCACGAATCTTGTTAACAAGTCCTTAAACTCAATTTCATGTCCAGCCTCCTTATAGTTACATCTGAATGTATCCATTGTGGAGTTTTGCTTCAGTGTTAACTTGCTCAATACCATTTCTTATACAGAATCCTCCTTTCTGATTGGAAGACTGCAATATGAATGACTTTTTTTATTGCTGGTGCTTCAAGTCAAACCTCCCACAGTTATAGGAAAGAGCAGATGATTCGGGCCATGTAAGAGAGTTCTGCTTTCCTCTCTACTTAATACTTTTATAGTATATGCACACTTCTGCCTCAGGGCGTCAATAGGACTGATTTCAATTTTTTTTTCATCTATTTTACTTTCCAAGGTTTTTTTTTTTAAAGAGAAGACAAATTTTAGATAATTATGGGGAAGGGATGGAGTACATCAGGTATTTCTTGGAGGTCCCCCCAAAGGGGCAATTATTTCAAACTTCAATTTCTAAAGGTTGTAAGAAACAATGAAGAGTTCAGTTTCCGTGAATCACTCTTGCATTCAAATTCTAGTGTATAAAGTGGCATGGAGAAAATAACAATGGCTTCGTACATATTTTTGAATTAAGAAAAAGACAGCAAATGACTGAAAAACTTCACATTTCCTTCTAACATTTGTTTGTAGTTAGAGCAAAATCACTTATTTTAGGGAATCTCTTTTCCATTCGGATTTCATGAGTATATTTTAGTTGGTAGCATAAGAAACATACAAGTACAGTATCTGCCCTAGAGAAACAAGAATATTTGAAGTACAGTGAAAATCCATTTGACTCTTTTGAACCATATTTTTACTCACTAGTTCAGAACAGGTTAACAACAGATTCTTCAAAATGAATTTGTAGAATAAGGTGGTGTTAGAGTTATTGATTTCATAGTTTCTTATTTTTTCACAATAAATCTGTAATATCCAGTTTATATCTTTCATCATGAAATTCTCTTAATAGTTTTACTACTATTTACAAATCTGTTTTCCATTTCAGTACTTGTATTATTTATTTAAATGTCAGGCTATATATTATCTTTAAAATGTAGAGTACACAGGTAAAAAACATAATAGAGTGTCTCAAAATTTATTTCTAAAATTCACTTTCATTGCCCAAAAAGTACACAAGAAAATGAACTTAAATTCTACACCACCTGCAAAAAAATATGAATGGCAACCAAATATTTATCATAATCAAAGATGTTTTTAAACTAATTATATCAGCAATTAGAACATATTTTCAAAATGCCTTTGACATTTTTTCATATGTTCTATTTAGAAAAAAAATTTGCACAGATAATTGTGTTCATTACTGTTGCCAAATTCTGTCATATATCCATATTCATATAGCCCAAAGAACAAGGGAGCCATATTCTAAACAACTTCCATTGGCCTTTTCTGTTAGTTCATCAGAGCTACTATAATTAGATGACACTCTAATTCATACAAATACCGAATAAAATTGTTCATAATCATATTTCAGGAACATAATACACACCCTCAAATTGTCCTTATCTTTGGAAGTAATGGGAATAGAAATATATTCCAGTAAAGTTAATTGATTTAATAAATGAAATAATATTTCATATTTTACAGATAACTGTTTTTACTTCGTGCCATCCCTAAAATTCTGAACTCCTCTAGATGTCTGTCACCTCCATTTCCAAGATTTCCTTGTCAGCATCTTTATGGTTTAAAACATGCCAGTATGGAGGCATGAGAATGGGGTTGGAACTACAAAAGTGTTGTTCTCCTATGAAGTAGCAGACAGAGCATGGAGGAGACCTTGAGAAGTGAGAGGTTTAGCAATTTATAGTTATGATCTGTTTTGATATTTACATACTGAGGTTTTAATTCTTCTGATTCACCAAGATTGGCAGTGATTTCAAGTCTATCACACTTCCTGTGTTGTCAGTGCCTTTTCAAGAGCACACTTTTCTATGTTGGATACCTTCATGTTAAAATACCTGGAATGATTTCTCTTTTCTCTGACAAATCTGACTGATGTTTACACGTTTGTGTGTTTGTATGTATAAATATTTTCCCATACATATATAACTACATCATAATAAGATATGCATGTATATCTTTGAAGACAATAATCACAAAAATTATAAATTTTATAAAGGATGTCTCACCTTGAATTGTTTACTATGATTAATCATGAGTATAAAAGCAATTTGTAACCAAAAGTAATTTTCCTACTGTTAATTTAGTTCAGTCAAAATTAAGGATCTTCTGAATGCTTAAAATGTAAATCTCCTTATGTTGTAAGTAAATAAAATGTAATTTGCAAACAAGTCATTTAAAAAAAATCTATTTAGCCTATAATTGTGAATGTACTCACAAGGATGAAGTGAAGTTGAACCACTAAAATATAAAGTACATCTAACTCCTAGGGTCACAGGAAAATAAAATTTCTTTAAGCTACTAAACATTTGAGAAGCACACACTGCATCTCCTCACAGTATTCTGAGGACATTTATATCACTTTCATGAGTGAAGCTCTGGAGAAGAGCAACTCTTATTCCTTTGACACATCAAGTTAGGACTTCAGCAAACAGAGCCTAGAGGGCACCAGCTGAAGGTGAACACTGTAGTAGGGGAATGGAGAAAGACAGGCCGATTCCCAGTGTGATAATATGTGCCTCACACATATTTAACTCTCTTCCCCGCTTTGTTAGCTAGTATCACTGCATAATTGCTGAATTAGCATAATTGCTTAATTGACTTGATTGCTCAAGTAGTTTGTTGAGTAACAATAAATAAATAGTTTATAATTTTATTATTTAGCTCTTTAGATAGCTTTTCCTCATCTTTCGGTTTATTATCTACCTAAAATTCTAGCTATTTAAAGTGAGTACTCAAACATAGCAATTGGAACTTAATTCACACACAGTATATGAAGAAATATTAAACAAATAATTGATGAAGGAAACATTGTATAAAATTTTATTGCAGTATGATTATACAAAGCAATCTTAATTTGAAGTAAATAATTTCAAAATAATATTGTCTTTGTTGTAGGGGCTTAAGTTGAAAATTTTATTCTTTCTACTAATACATATTCTCCAAAAAATTAGTGAGTTTCTGTTTCTATTCTATTTAAAAGACTTTACAATCATGTAGATGTAATGTCTAATCTATGTCTAATTGTGTAACATTTTTACAATTTAGGGATTTTTAATAAGTATAAATTTAATGCAGTTTTAAGTATGGTGATCAGTTAGGCTACAAAGGAAAATATGCTTTAGTCAGAATTGGAATGAATAAGAAAATGCTTTGCTTTATTAGATAGGTTATGCCTGATGATACATCATTAGGTTTTTGTTAAGAAATTTTGTATAACCAAAAAAGTATTACATGACTCTTAAATTTAATCAATATGAGATTTAGTATTTGATGTGAAAACATTAGCTGTGATGGAAATACATGAATATTGTCTCAAAATATTAAATGAATATTTTACAAGAACTAAAGAAGAAATAGTGTAATATTTGCTTCATAGATTAATTTCCAATGTCATTTCATTAATTATGCTTTCTCATGCTCCTATTATTTTAAAACAATTTTCTGAATAAGGAGGATGAGTACTGGTGTTTAAGTGACATATTTTGACAAATTTTTCCATGATTTTATCAATGTCATAGCTAAGATTATTTTATGTTATGATTTTACCTATGGATATCTATGCTCAAGACACATGAGCTACTTTAAATTTAGAGATTATACTTTTTGAAAAACAAATTACATAGCATAAAATTGTAATTTAGAAGACTATTCATTATTATTATCTTCATATCCTATTTGATTTCTCTTTGCCTCTGAGCAACTATAAAATATCTATTAATTTTGAATCCAAGCTCCTGGAAGACTGGAATTGGATTTTTAATGTGATGGAAGCAAAATGGAGTTCCTAGTGAAGGGAAATAGTGTATTAGATTGCTAAGGGTGCCACAGTAGAATATTAAAGTCTGCGTGGTTCAGAACAGAAATTTATTGTCTCACAGTTCTAGGGGCTGGAATTCTGAGTCAAGGAGCTTCTTCTGAGGCCTGGGTAGGCTTGTAGAAATCCGCCTTTACCCAGTTAATTCACCAGGGCTTTTCTTTCTGCCAGAGCACACCTGGCCACTGTGTATACATTGATTACCATGTCTTCTGGGGACACTAGTCAGATTGCATTAAGAAACAGCCTGAAGATCTTGTTTTAACTTAATTGTCTCTTTAAAGGCACAGTCACCTTCCGAGGTATTTGAGGTTAGGGCTACAACATAAGAACTTCAGAGAGAGGGCAGTGCATGACATGATCCACAACAGACAGAGTCCTGCCTGGACTGATTTTCCCATCTAGATTGATTTCTATTCTGAATTTTAACTGAGACTGTAATAAAAACTGTAACCTTAAGGGATGGACAAATTTTTCTATGCCTATGTATGTTTGACGGGGCAAAATGCTATGGTTTTAATGGGAAATACTAGTTTTTTTTAACAGATGATGTTCTCATCAGTTAAAACTATACACAGGAGTCTTTCTTTTTCCTGATTGCTGTGGTTAATGTTTCGAGGACCATGTAGAACAGTAGTGGTGATAGTGGACAACTTGTCTTGTTCCAGATTTTAGAAGGAAATTTTTCAGTTTTTCCCATTTAATATGATGTTGGTAGTAAGTTTGTCACAAAAAGCTTTTTATCAGATTGAAATAATGTCGTTTTATATCTA
>RJWM01048950.1:0-11290 GCA_004363535.1 Dasyprocta punctata
ATCTCGGGGGATACACTCTTATTGGTTAGCGTCATTAATTGCCAGGTAGACATCATCCAAGGCGGGGTTACAAATAACCAGAAGGCAGGAAACGAGCGCCACCTTGGCTCACTCGACGGGCGGGGCAATCTAGCTCAGGCCTCAGCTCCTACATACAGGCCTCACGGCAAGAGTACATCTCTGAGGATGGCTCCCCACACTTAACCACTTCATGCCTCAAACATTACCAAGACCAATTGATTATAATTCTCCAACCTACCAATGCCATTTCCTTCAGTGTTTCTGATAAGAAATCTGCTGCCACTCTTACCTTTTTTAATGTATATTTAACATGTCTTTTTTTCTCCAGGTGCTTCTAATGTTTTGTCTCTGTCATTGGTTTTCAGCAATTTGACTACTGTGTGCCTTGATGTATCTTACTTCATGTTTCCTGTGCTGATATTTTACTCATAATTTTATTAAATTTGGAGATATTTCAATAATTACTTCTTCAAATATGTTTTCTGTGCTAATATAGCACTTTCCCCCTTTGGGATGCCAGTTGAATGTATATGATTTAATTGAAGTTCTCTCTTACCCCTTGATGCGTTTTCATATAAAAATAACTTCCTTATTTTTCTAATTTCATTTTGAAGAGTCTCAATTGCTGTATCTTCAGCTTATCTTTTTCTCTCCTGTGTAACATGCCATTAGTGCCATAAATAGTATGTTTATGTCAAGTACTATAATTTCATGTCTACAAATTCAATATAGGCCTTTTTGGGTCTTGAATTTCTCTAACCTTTTGAACACATGGACTACAGTTCAATAATTATTTAAATTTATTTCTCTTCTCGTCTTAACATGTGTATCAGCTTCAGTTCATTTTTATTATTTTCCTCATTATGTGCCACGTTCCTGTTTCTTTATATGACAATAATCTCTATTTTAATGATGGTGTTTTGGTACTCCTGTACATACTTGAAACTGTCTGAGGATGCAGTTTAGTTACCTGGGAAGAGTTCAGTCTTATTAGGTATTGCCTTTACTATTCTGAGTACCTCGCCAGACTCCAATCTGGATCAAATTATTCTCCACTACTAGAGAAAAACCTTCCTACAAATATACCCCAGTGTGCTATAAATTATGAATTTTTCCAGTCTGGCTTGTGGGAATGAACAACATTCCTAGACCTGTGTGAGTGCCTAGTAATTTTTAAAAATCCTTTTGAATTGTTTCTCCCCACCTTTGAGTAGTTTCTTCACACAAATGCACTGATCAGTCATGTGCCAATTATGCAAAGACAAGCTTCTGCCAACGCCCAGAGTTCTCTCTCTGTGTACCTACTTTTAACTGGTCTTGCAAACTCTAGCCTGGTCTCCCCAAACTCTCAGTTCATCTCCTGGTCTGCCAAACTCTGCCTTGATACTTCTTATTCTATTTTAATATTCATCCTTATTACATTTGTCCTCAACACACACTGGAATTTTGGATTGAAGACAGATTTCTTACTACACTCATAGCAAGATCAATAGTCAGAGTAATGGTCCAGTAGTGCTCCCCAGGTCTCAGAGCCACATAATGAGAACCAGAAAACAAAAACTATCATCCATGAGTGACAGCCCTATCCCTTAGGAAAAGAACAACAGAAAGAAAGAAAAAAAACATTTCTGTTTTGTGCATAAGGGAAAGAGGCAGTTACCTCTCTTTCTACTTCTGGGGGAGTCTTCTTGCGTAAGCCTTACCCTATCCTTTCGGAATGTAAATAAATCTCTCCAGAGAACAGATAATCCCACTGACTTCAGTTTTACAACTCAGCGATGTCTCCAAGTCCCAGGCTCCATCTCCTCTTGAAATATAAACACATATCTCTGGGGTTAGGTAAATCTCCCTGGAGTTCCCACTATCTATACAGTTGTAAATTAACTTCCAAGATTTGTTCCCAGGTCAGATTCCAAATTTCTGTAAAATTTGTTCAGAAAGCCCCGACAGTGAAGAAACATAAAAATATTTTTTTCAATCCCATCTTCTCCCTGGGCCATGACCTGAAAACACTCTCAAGAGAGTAAGCCAAACAATCATTAGGTCCCATCTCTCGAAGCTCACTGTCCTCTGTGGCTTGATACCTAGTATTCATGTCTTTTCTCAGGTTTTATTGGTTACCCCAGGTGGGAGAGCAAACCCAGGTCCTCCTGCCCATCTTGGGAGGAAGACAATCTCATTCTGCTTCACATCCCTTTGTCTTGTCCTGCTTTTCCCCTCTGCATAATCTACCCTTTACCACCAAATGCATGCAGTCCTGATTACTACGTGTCAAGGCTGACATCTCAGTTCAGGCTGCCAACACAACTGCAAGTTGTGTATGGTGCTCCTGACTGCCACGCACATTTGGGTGCCTCTGGTATACATTGTTGGCTCCTTCCGAGAAAGCACCCTCTCCCACACTTCCCAGATCACTGCAGTTTAGCTCAGGTCTCCTTTCCCTTGTAGGGCTGGACCCTGCAAAAGTCTCATCTCCTACATGCTCCAGGGTTTGAGGGCCATTCTGTTCTTCTTGACAATGCCTGGTCCAAGAGTGGCACATGACCCATGTATGACTGATGAGATGACAGAAGCTGGCTACTGGACTTCTAGCAGAAGTCTCTTCACCCCGTGAAGAGACAAAGAAAGAAATCCTTTCTTCTCCTCTTCTAAACATGTGAAATTTGAATGCTCACAATATGAGAATAAAACCAACTCTGGAAAGATGGAAAGAACCTGGAACTTTCATGGCTCACTCAGCAGGAGAAACTGGATGTTCCATTATGGGCAATGACAACTTTCCTAATTGTTAAGACAACTCCAGTTGCAGTTTTAACCAAAACCTCCCAGCTGATAAACTGTATCAATCCCAAGCTCCTGATCACCTTAGATACATTTCCTTTCCATCTGTAGCTGGATGCACATCTGTCTTCCCTCCAGACACCACGTCCCTTAGGAGCCAAGCGGACAGCAGGGCAGCTTGCCCATTCCTGGTACAGAGTAAGTAAGGAAGGGGTCCTCAGTGAGTGATTTCCCCTCCACAGCTAGAGCAGTTTTTATCGCCACTTTTGGTATTAGCTAATATTTATTAAGAAGTTAACTATGTTCCACTCACATGCTGTATCTCATGTAATCCTCCCAATAACACTAGGAAATAGACCCTCTTACAGCTTTACATTCACTTTTCAGTAGGAAAATTGAAGCTAGGAATAGTTCAGTAACTTGTCCACACTTACACAACTAGGAAGTAGCAGAAACAAGAAGTAGCAGAGCCAGGAGCAGAACCACAACAATTTTTTAATGGTATTATTTTATTAATTTATCTCTCCATAGTCTAGCACCATATTTTTGGTCCACAAATATAATAAAGGTGATTCAAAATGAATTGAGTTGAATTCAGTTTGATTCAATTATAAAAACTGGAGAGAAGTGTTTTTGTTGACATTCAAATACTTGCCAAGGGTCCTGCCACAGTTTAACCACAATTTCTCCATACAGAAATAAATTGACACTCCAGAAGCATAATCCATTAGTTCTGAGTAGAGATTCTCAGGACTCTACTAATGAGACTGCCTCACTAAATTCAACATTCTTCACATAATTCATAGCTTGCATTTGGCACATTCCATTTTCTACTTTGTTACTGAACTCACAAGCGTTTCATCAACTATCACAAAATTCCAAATCCGTTTCCTTTTTCAAAGCCAAGTAAAGTGTCTGGAAACTCCATAAATATTAATTAGTGGAAAGGATGAAGGTTGACCTGATACACTTCTCTTCTCTAATTGCTTTTGAAGACCCTTGGCATCATTCAGCATTTGGGTTGAAAGCTTAGAAAACACACTTCAAATCTATACACTTAATGAACACTGTGAGGTAGTGCTATCTTCCTTTGCCCAAAAACCTTTGCAGTCACTAACTACATATTCAGAGTGATGAGAGCAGATAGAGTTTCCTCTGAGAATTCTGAGCATGAAGCCATTTCTGTCACTGACACTGGTGGCACCAGAAGAGCATTCTGTTTGGAGTCACCCTCCTGGCCCCCTCCTCTGTCAACTGGGATAGTAAAACAGGGATATTCAAACAAAGTTTGTCACAGCTAGAAGAGGTTCCTCTGCTAGCTAGAGAACAACAATAATGACAACCAACGACATGAAAACCTACCTGTTAGTGGGTCCAATATTAGGACACAGCCTTCAAGAGAGAAACCCTGGGAGGGTATTACATAAATTTATGTGTAAATGAATCTATATACGCATGTTAAGTGCTCTGTCTTTTATGCAAGCTAAATGCCTCTGGGTTTTGTTGACTTTCTGACTGGACCCTTGACCCAGTCTCTCTGGTTCTTTGCAAGCTCTCATGCAGATGTGAGCAGGTGTGGGTGAGGGCCAGCCAGCCCATCCCCTGTGCACAGGCCTTGCATTCCACATGACCTTCAGGTCTTCATGCATTCAGACCTTCCAGTGTGTGGAACCGACACCATGGGAATGCGTTAGGAATTGTCCTCACCTTTGCCAGTCGCTGGGGTGAGATCTGTAACAGTCTCAATCCCTGAGCAGCCCTTTGCCTTGTGCAGCTCTCTCTTTGCACTTTCAAGATGTGAGGTACTAATTTCCACAGATACTCAGCCCTAGGTTCCTAGCACCCTTTGAAATTTTAAAGCTTCATACAATGTCCTTAACACATGCTGATGGGAAGCTTTTTACAAAGGTTTCTAGTTTCCAGTCACTTGTGAAAATCTCTTCCTCTCCACTGCCTCTTCTTCTTCATCTTCCTTTTCTCCACAAAATAGCCCCTCCTTCCCCAAAGTTGTTACCTCTAAGGTGTTATGGATCACAACTTTGTCATCTCATGAGCAGGCAAAGAAGATGATTCAGGGGGCAGAAGATTCAGAGGAAGCAAATCTCCAGAGACCCTGACATTTGCCTTGTAACTCAGAAGGGGCATACACTCTGCCTCTTCCTGGTCAGTGGTATTTTGAGCTCTGAGAAGAAAGGTGGAAAGCATGTTCAAGGACAATGTATCTTTGGGTTTATGAAGGAGAGCAGGCTGGAATTTTTCCAAGGATGACATCTGTGGCTTTCTTAAGTTAGTTAATTGACAATAAAAGTCCCAAAGGAATTCAAATAAAGAAATATAGAAGATTAACACTAGAAGTCTGCACTTAATTTGGGCAGATAAAGTTCTGATCTTAAATAGAACTAATTCCTTTGATATGCAAAATAGCTCAGAGCTATTTTCTTCTGCTTTTCTATCTCTGGACAGGAGTTTGCAGATTTTAGAGCAACTTTAGATGATATGAGTAACGTGCATTCCTTCCCATTCTCACAAATCAGTGGAAAAGGATTCTATAATGGTTGACACATTGTGTTAACTTGAGAAGTTTAGAAGTTTAACTAAGTGACTCAGCAAGGGACCAGAGTCCTCATTTTGTAAACATCCTGAGCCTGTGGAAGAGGAAAGCATGGAGATGGTATGAGTGCTACACCTGCCCTAGGGATAGTAGCCTGCTTACAATACAAGGGAAGAAAAGAGGCTTGTTCTTTCCCCCTTTTGCTCTTGTTGCTTTTTCTGTTTTTTGCCACCTTTAAGTATTGCCCCTGTGCCATGCACCCTGCTTTGGAGCCAGATGATTATGGACTGAAACCTCCAGAAACTGTGAGCTAAATAAACCTTTCCTTCCTTCATTTTGGGTGTTGGGTATTTTGTCCCAGCAATGAGAGAGAAGTAACCAAGATAGGATTTGGTACCAGAGAAGTAAAGTCATTGCTGTGACTGTACCTGACTATGTGGTTCAAGAGCATCTGGGATGGCTTGTGGGGAGTGTTTAGGAAGATTTGGAGATGTCACATTAAAGAGTGGAGCTGGAATGCCTTAGGCTGTTCTGTATGGGAGATTCTTGTCAGGGCTCAGAAGACCAGAAGGCTGATAGAAATCTTGTCAGTAAAGATCAGGGGTTGGGAATGTTTCTGCTGGAATGGACAGTACTGGGTACTATACTCCAGGTGATGTATGCTATGTTTTAGCAAAAAGTTTGTCTGTATTTTGCTCATGTCCAGAGGCTTTGCCTGAAACTAAGATTCAGGGTGGTGGACTAATTAATTTGGCAGAAGAAATTTCAAGGCAGTCAAATGCTGAGGCTGTGGCATGGCTATTGTTGGAGGCTTTTAGCCAGATTTATGTTGAGAATCAAGAGTAAAGAGCCCAGCAGGATGATTTAAAATGTGAGTTTGGCCAGAAACAAAGCTCCAGTAAAGCTGTGGGCTGCAAAGAGAGATCTGAAGAGATCTTGACTGCTGAGAAAGAATAGGAGAATATAAAAGATGGCCCGAGGGCATCACAAGAAGCAGCAGGTCTCCACCCTTTGCAGCCTCAAACTGCTGTGAGGAGAAAGATTCAGAGTATTATGTTCCATAAAGGCAGCAGCCACACTATATTCCAGAGTGGTGGCAGCATAGAAAATTTGTTCTTCAGAACTGGATTCAGAGTGCCAAGCAACCCAAGCACTCAGTCCTTACAGCCAAGAGAGAAAGAAGCCTGGCTACTGCTCCAGCTGGTAGCAGAACTAGGCATCATTCATGTGACACTGGCTTTAGGTGCATGCAGAATACAAGAGTTATGGAGCTAAAAAGGCTTCCATCTCAATTATAGAAGGCCTCAGAAGCCAGGCAGTGTGCTCCTGAGAGAGCACTGTGTGAAGTTGTGAGGGTGAAGCTGAAGATGTAGTACAGACCCCAAAAGTTTGGAAAAGTCAGAAACATGGATCATCTAAAGAAAGCTGCAAGAAGGGAGCAAAGCAGGTCTGAGAGAGAATCCGGGGGAACTGTAACAACGAGAAGTGACACAGGGGTGGTGTCACTCAAACCCTTTGGGGCTCACAATTTGCAACAGATTGCTTCAGATGCTAAACATGGATCTACAAAACTTAATGTTTGCTCTGCTGGATTTTGAACTTGCTTCGGTCCCAATCCTTTGTATGCCCCTGTTTATAACTTTTAGAATTAAAATGTTTATCTTGTGTCATTGAGTATTGGAAGTGTTTAACTTTTCATTAGGAGTTCCAAGTTCCATTTTATAGCCACCTTGGATGAGGTGAGTTGAGCTATCAAATAGTCTTTCTGAGCTGCAACATCTCATTTGTACAATGAGGGTATTTATTCATGACGTTGGTATGCACAACTCTTTGTAATCTCCAAAAGTTTGCATAGATAAAAGTATCCATTGGTGTGATGATCCAGGAACATTTCTAAATCACTCATTTCCAAAAAGTTGGAAGCGATGGGTTGGTGAGCTATGGTAAAAGCTTAAAGAAGAAGTCATTTTCCTCAGACAATGGTTGAGTGTTGGAAGCCTGGAAAGTAGTAAGAATAGTCTGCAAGGACTGAGATATGTCTGGCCATTGCTTTGGAAGGTATGAGCCCTGGCAAGATTCAATGCCTACATCTCGTAAGCCAAAGAATAATGTTGACCAGAAAACAATAGCAATAGGTTTACTAGCAGTTACAATAGTACCTAACATTTAAGAAATGCTTATGATGTCCCAGGCACAAGAAATGCTTATGATGTCCTTTTCTTGTCTAACTAAACCCTTCCCTTGTGAAGTAGTTATTACTATTAAGATAAACCACTTTATCAAATCTAAGGAAATTGCCCAAGGTCATATAGGGTAGTAACAGAGATTCAAACTCACTCTCCTAGCCACTCCTTTGCTCTCCCCTCTTTTAACATTAAAAAACACCTCAATAAAATTAATCTTTCCAGAGGATTATGAAACTCCTCAAATCCTCTCCAGGATTTCTCTGGGGCAGAGAGAGGTAAGGACTCTTCTACACTGTCACTATCCACACTGTCTCTGACTCTAATCTTCTGCTTATTAAAGAAAGCCAAAGCAGGACAGGGCTTAAAGAGGTGAAAACAGATTTTATCCAGGGGAAATGTCAAGAGGAGAGGAGACCTCAGTGGAAAATTCTGAATACAGCATGGACAGAGAGTGGAGAGCCAAGGAGCAAGCTGGGGTCAGCAGAGGGAAAATTCCAAAGAGGAAATGTTTAAGGCAAAGGGGATTTGGCTAAACCAACAGAACTGGGTAGGGAGTAGGAAATGAAATAAGATATCACAATGAAAGTTCTGGCTAACCCTACTTATCAGGATTCTTGATAAAACTGCATTCTTGAGGACAAATCTCAAGCCTAAGGCCTTGTCAAAAAGAACCCTGAGCAGCTGTCCATAATTTGTCAAGGATAGCATCTTCACTGTATTCCTGATTTTCCTGTTTGGAACTCTGTCTACATGGAAGCAGATTCACCCTGCCCACAATTACCACCCAAGGAATTTTTTAATGTTTCCATCCTAACAGTAGACACAACTTGAAATCTACACAATCCTGTTTTCCCAAAGACCCTTGGTAGTTTCTACAATTTAAGATCTAGCCTCAGCTGTGCTGCTATCCACTCTCCTCTGTCCTTCTCCACCCTTTCTGGTCTCCACTCTGTACTCTCACCCTCAAACTCATGCATTTCTGCTGTCATCTTTTGTTTATTGAGTTCCTGCCACATCATATTCTCAAGCACTCACATTGCCCCAGTGACTTATCAAATCAAATTCTTCCTAAAGATAGTTCCTTCCCAGTATAAAATTTCAGCACACGATCTTCAAATGAGGGCATTTCTGCCTTGATACAGATGCATTTAGTACATGGATGTCTTGGTTACTTTTCTCTCATTGCTGAGATTTGATGCCCCCAAAATGAAGGAAGGAAAGGTTTATTTAGCTCACAGTTTTTGGAAGTTTCAGTCCATACTCAGCTGGCTCCAAGGTAGGGTGGTGTGGTTAAGAGCAAAAAGGGCAAAAGAGAAAAGCATGCCTCCTTCTTGCCTCATACTGTGTGCCAGCTGCCCACCCCTGGGTGGGTGCAGCACTCACACCACCAATCCCAGCACCAGATGACAAACCAATCGCAAACACTAGACTCAGCCACCTTTGAAAGGCCCACCCCCAGGACCACATGAGGCTTTGCTGGGGAGCATTTAAACACAAACCATAACAATGGGTATTCCTGGGAGGCAAAAAGAGGAGGCAGTAATACAAAACAGTGATTTTTTGTATCTTGAACTTTTGTTCTTTTAAGTCAGTGAAAAATAACTAATATTAGAAATCATGTAGCCCAAGTCTTGTGATTATTATTATCTCATTTGCAAAACTTATCTTAATCTACCATAAATTCATTACAACAGGAGATGAACTGTCTCTGCAGAACATTAAAATAATCTATTTTTAGGTGAGGAAATGACCTGGTGACATGACAGTGTGTGATGCTTTAAAAAAAAAAAAAAAAAGCTACCTTCTAAAAAAAATCTACTTTCTTTACTCAATATTGTGGCAACAGCTCAGGCCCAGAAGATATACAAGTGGTAGATGACCCACTCTATAGATCATCAGAAGCTTTGCTGGGTTGTACATATCTTCTTCACAATTTCCACAAAGTCAGTTACTTGTTCCACTATTCTCCTAGTTTTTAGTAAGTTCACTGAATTACAATTCAATGAAGATCTTAGTGATAAACCAATTCGATCACCTCCATTACTTGCTCACTCCTACCAATTCTCATCCATCCATCCATCCATTCAGTCATCATTTTTGGAGAGATTCCTACAGGCGGAGTCTCAGAGATGTCAGTAAAGAACATGATCCCTGTCCTCAGGTCTGTGTGGGAGTCAGGCTTTATGAACATTCTTAATAGAAATGACATGTTATTATTCACTCATTGAACCCATGTTTTGGGGATCACCAACTGTTCTAGGCATCTCCATTTTGTTCTCCTACCTAGCCTTCATAACAATGTCATCTGGGGGCATTTTTGCTTCATTTTACAAAGATTATAACTGGTAGTCAAAGAGGTTGAGGAATTTACCTGTACTCACTAGTTAATAGCTGATTAGGGGCAGAGCCCATCTCTGAACTGAGGTCTACTTGATTCCGAATACTTGTGGAGATAAATCCACTGGCAAAGGTATAGTGACATGCAGTGTCCCCGCCCTGACGCCGTCTCCCTGTGTGACTATGCTGGGACAGTGACCCAAGGGGACTCACTTCTCCACCGCTGCTCACACTTCCCAGAGTGGACAGGAGGCTCCTCAAGAACAGGCTCATGCCTGACTTCTTGGAGTGTCCTGGAGTGCAACAGAGTCTTATGGAGATGTTGCCCCATTACCATATGAAGAAAAGAATTAGTGATGTAAGAAGAAAGGAGGAAGGGAGGGAAAGAGGAAAATAAAATTCCATTATTAAATCAATCATAGAGCGCCTTACAGTGCTGGCTACCTGAAGTGTCTTGGGTTGATACAGTTAACCCTTATCCATGTCCTTATGAGAGGATTCCTGGTACAGAGCGGTAGCAACAAGACTCTATCTTTTGTTAAGATTCAGTAGCTACAAGGCTTGACTTTGTGCTTTGACCCCAATGGAAACAGTTTTGTGGAGCAGTTTTGGCTAGGACAGTGTACCTAGGAAAGCAATAACAGCTTTTGTTAATTATTAATTATATAGTAAAGAGCAGTGATACCTTGTGTATTTACCAAGTTTACTTTCAAGGTAGCTGTACCCCTCAATCCTCATCATAAACCACAAGTTTTTGTAGTTTGTAGAGCCAAAGGCCAGGTACATAAGCTAAAGGCTCGGGGAACCAAGCTCCAAGGCCCAGCCCAAGTCTCCTGGTTCCTGATCCAAAGTCTGCCTTTCCATTCACGGAAGGCACACTTTTATTTCTTCAAACTATATCATGATTTTTTTTTTTTTTTTTTGTACCGGGAATCAAACTCAAGACCTTGTGCTTGCCCAGCACACACTATGCCAGTAAGGTATATACCTGGCCCTTTTTTCTTTTCTTTTCTTTCCTTTTTTGTCTTTTTGAGACAAGGTTTCACTATGCAGTTAGTTTGGCCTTAAACTCACTGTGTAGCCTAGACTGGCCTTGAACTTGTGGCAATCCTCCTGCCTCAGGCTCCCAAGTGCTGGGATTACAGGCGTGTGCCACCATGCCCAGCAGTTTTTTTCTTTATTTAAATTTTATATTCCATTTCATTGGAAGAATTTAATCTTGTTTCAATTTACATAATTTCCAAGCACTTTTACAATTTAGTCTTTCTTGTTTTTTCAGAGTTTTAGTTTTTACAGTATTATTACTATTTTACATATATACAGAAGAAATTTTAAGACTGTAAACAACAATCCAGAATAGGATATCAAAAAGATATATAGATTCATTAATCCCAGCACTCGAGAGGCTGAGGTA
>RJWM01048951.1:0-11277 GCA_004363535.1 Dasyprocta punctata
TGGTAGGCATGTGGAATGCACATCTTTTTCTTCCTGGAGTCTGTGCCAGTCGCACACTAACCAGGAAGGTAGGCTAGTTGTCTTCTGGTTGGAGCCTCCCTGCCCAACATGGCGGATTCTCAAGAGGCACATCTTTCTCTTCCTGGAGTCCATGCCAGTTGTGCACTCCCCAGGAAGGCAGGCTAGTTGTCTTCTGGTTGGGGCCTCCCTATCCAACATGGCGGGTTCTCGAGAGGCACATATGTCTCTTCCTGGAGTCTGCACTAATTGCCTCACACTTTTTACATTTGTATGGTCTCTCTTCAGTATGAATTCTCCAGCACTGAGGGAAGGTTGAACAGTATATAATGGATTCATCACATTCTTTATATTTGTAAGGTTTCCCTCCAGTATGAGTTCTTGAATTCTGATTAAAATAGGAGACTTGCTGGAAGGGTTTGTCACTTTCTTTATATTTGTAGGACTTTTCTCCACTATGAATTCTCTAGTGTTTAGTAAGATTTGAGCTTTAGTGAAAGGCTTTGTACATCATTTGCATTTGTAGGGTTTCTCACCAGTATAAATTCTCTGGTGCTGTGTTAGGTTTGAGCTTGGATTAAAGGCTTTGTCACAATCATTGGATTGGTAGAGTTTCTTGCCATGAAGAATATTCTGATGTTGGGCACATGTTGGATAATATTTGAAGGAATTGCCACATTCTTTACATTTGTAAAGTTCTCTCCAGTATGAATTCTCTGAGACTTAGCAATATTTAAGCATTGCTTAAAGGCTTTGCTACAATGTCATGTACAACTATGGACTATTGACACATCACATCCCAAGACTCTTGGCTTTGCTATAGATAGATGAACAGGCATGATTTAATGATTGATAGAGTCAGGAATACCAGGTTTCTGTAGTTTTCTAACATATTTTCATACAAATTCTGCTGAAGGGTGCAAGAATTTTCACTCCTCTACAGTTAAATCAATCCCCACATCCATGACTGAAAACAGTTCCAAAGCAGCTTCATTTCTTTGTTCTTGGAGACATATAGAGATCTCATTCTTGACTCCTACCATTTCAGTATACACCAGCACATTCCCCACCCAGAGGACACAGGTGACAGCAGATTCTACAGGATCACATGGGCGCAGCTAATTTTTTCTTTCCCTTTCCCTCCATCCCCCTTTTGACATCATATTCACTTTAAATTTTTTTCCTCATAAAGGTAATTATGCATACAGGTTATGAAGAGGACTAATAGAGGTAAAACATAAAACATCTAAGGAAATTACATTTAATCAAGGTACAATTGATTTATCATGGCCTATGCTGGATTGGTTTTCTTTACTTTTGTAAGCATCAAATTCTTTCCAGTTTTTAAAGACATGGACTCAAGATGATGTCAGAGGGATCAGCAGGGCATTTCCCATGGAGCCTCACTGGGCTTATGAAGAGCAGATGGAGAAGGCTACCTGTGGGTTTTCCTGAGGGCTTACCCACCAAAAAAAGGAGAAATCTTGTGCCATATTTGGGCTGACTGGGGGAGAGCCAGATGCCAGCCCTCTCCTGTGAGTTGGCACCGTTTGCCAACTGTGGAAGAGGAGAACAAGAAGTCAATAAGAAGTTAAGATCCCCTGTGAGTCAGTGTCATGCACAGGCTAACTGGGGGAGAGCCAGACACCAGTCCTCTCCTCTAAGTTGGCCCCATTTGTGGACTGTGGGGTAGGAGAACAAGAAGTCAACAAGAAGCTAAGAACCCATGTGAGTTGGTGCCATATGTGGGCTGACTGGGGGAGAAATAGATGCCAGCCCCTTCCAGTGCATGGGCAGGGAGACAAGAAGAGCCAACATCCCCCCAACCATAAGTGACCAGCTGATCTGGAGAAACACAGACTGTAAGGTAATATGAGGTAAAATACAATTTAATGCTTGTAGTGTTTAGTGTTTCACTGATTTTGTAGGCCTAAAGCCAGTAGTCTAATCATCTATTCAGAGGATAGCAATACACAATAAAGCATATATGGGGATCTCATTCTGGAGGTGGTGGCCATTGTTAATTCCTTATTATATTGCTTTGAAATCCTGTATCACTCATTGTTTCGTTTGGTTGGATTCTATTATGTTTTGTCTTGTTTGATTTTGTTGTATCTAATGGCATCAGCAGCTATTTCAAAGATAACAAGATATATTATGGTAACCATTTTAGATTTACTATTATCTTGTTTTGTAGTCTTGTATTGCATTCATTATTTTGTTTTTATTGGTTCTATTCTGTTTCTGTTTTGATTGATTTTTACTATGTCTGTAGGTATAGGTAGCTATTTTGAAGACAATGAGAGGCATTATGGTAACCTTTGTGGATTTCCTACTACCTTGTTTTGAAATCCTGTGTCATTTACAGTGTCTTCTTTTGATTGGTTTTATTCTGTTTTATTTTGCTTGGTTTTATTCTCTCTGAAATAAAATTTTAAATAAAGTTATAGAATTCTTGAACACTGAGCTTTGACCCTAGAGGCTCAAATCTAATCCAAGCTGTCTCTGGTGTAGTAGATGCCAACAGAGCATATTATTTCTGTTATGTACACAGCCCATGACCATTTAACATTCACTAATATATAGGAATCAATCCAGGTATACATGAAATTAATACATAGGAATCAATTTAATGAAGGAAACAAGTACATTGAAGTACTCTGAAAAAGGAGACCAATGAGCATATCAGAATGTAGAAAGACATTCCTTGGCCATGGATAGGAAGAACTAACATAGGGAAAATACTCATACTCCCAAAATTGTTGTGCATTTTTAATCCTAATCAAAATATTAATGGCAGGATGGGGATTTAGCTTAGCAGTGCAAGCACTTGCCTGGCAAGTGCAAGGTTGTGAGTACCAAAAAGCCAAACCAAACCAAACCAAAATGTGAATAGCATACCTCACAGAATTAGAGAAAACCTTCCTAAATTTCATTTGGAACCAGAAAACATCTATAATGGGAAAAACAACTCTGGGAAACAAAGGCAAGGCAGGGGCATCACAATCCCTGAGTTGAAATTATACTACAAAGTTACTGTTATAAAAACTTGATACTGGCTAAAAACAGATCTGAGGATCAGTGCAATAGATTAGAAGATGCAGAAACCACTCCAAAGACACTCAGCCACCTTATCTTTGTCAAAGTGCCAAACACATTCACTAGAATAAATATAGCCTCTTTAATAAGTGGTGCTGAATAAACTGGTTTCCACTTGTTGAAGACTAAAACTAGACCCAAAATTCTCACCATATGCTAACATAAAATCGAAATAAATCCAAGATCTATATGTTAAGACAGAAACAAAAATTGCTGGATGCAGTGGTGCATTCCTGTAATCCCAGCACTCAGGAAGTTGAGGCAGGGGAACACTGCCAGTTCAAGGCCAGCCTGGGCTACAAAGTTTGGTCAAGACCAGTCCAAACTGCACATAAAACCTTGTCTCAGAAAACCCCCACTAAATCTTCTGGAAGAGAGAATAGTTATAACTCTTGAAGACATAGGTACAGTCAAAGACTTTGTGAACAAAGTGTTGATCACATGGGAAATATCACAGAGAATCAACAACTGCTACATGGCTACTGCAGGTCATCTATGCTTTGGACATGAAATTAACAATGGTAACTCAGAAGGTTCCCATGGAAAGAGTGTCTTGTGATACGAAAATGAAAGGGTTTGTGAGAGATGACTCCTCTTGCTGGTTCTGGTCAACAACTGTGATAACCACAAGAGACATCTGCTTTACCTCAGGAGAAACTGGAGGTTCAGGAAATAGTCTCTGAGTCTCTTGGCTTTGGGGAGCATTTGAGAGCAAGCTCGGACCTTCCATCATCTCAGAGAGTTTCTACAACAAATGGTTTCCATGATGCACATGACAAAGTGTTAGACTGTAACCCAACCTTACACAATTATTCCAAAAAGTGACAGTGACTCTTGTGGAAAGCCTTCCACAACTCCTTAGAAGCTATTCATTTTGGAAGTAATCAACTCAGAGACAAGCATTGTAAATATCCTGAAAATGTTAAATACATCAACTATTTTACTCACATTGGTGATCAAAAAATAATGAAGAGAGGAAAGAAACTGTATGAAGACAATGACTTTGGACATATCTTTGCCATGAGCTCATCTTTAAGTGAAAATGGGAGGAATCATCTCAATGAGAAACCATACAAATGTACTGAATGTGGCAAATACTTCAAACATAACTCTTCTCTAATTCTGCCTCACCAAATTCACACTGGAGAGAAATCTTATACCTGCAATGAGTGTGGAAATTCTTTCCCAAGAACTACAACCTGATTGTGCATCAAAAGATCCATACAGGAAAGAAGCCATAATAATGCAATAAATGTGGGAGAGCTTTTAGTGATGGTCAGTTCTAACACCAGAAGATTCACACAGGCAAAAAGCCTTTTGAATGTCTAAAATGTGGAAAAACCTTCAACCAAAATTCATCTTTGATTTTTCATCAAAGAACTCATACAGGAGAAAAACCATATAGATGCAATGAGTGTGGGAAACCCTCACTGATATCTGTCACCTTACCGTGCATCTCTATCCATACAAGTGAAAAACCTTATGAGTGCAGTAAGTGTGAAAAGGCTTTCTGAGATGGCTCATACATAACACAGTATGAGAGAACTCACACTGGAGAGAAGCCATTTGAGTGTATAGAGTTTGGGAATTACTTGAAGCACAATTCCCACCTTATTGTGCATCAAAAAATCCACTCTGAGGACAGCCACTATGAGTGTAAAGAGTACAGGAAGACATTTGTTGAGAGTATATATTGCATTAGGCACCAGAGGATTCATACTGGTGTGAAGCCCTACAGCTGTAACCAGGGTCAGAAGCTCTTCAGAAACATTGTCAGCCTCAACCAATACCAGAGGACTCATACTGGTGGGAAGCCCTATAAGTGTAATCAGTGTGGCAAATTTTTCCAGGATAGCTCCTGTGTGACCAAGCATCAGAGGATTAACCCCAAGGAATCTCCATACCAGCATCCACAATGGGGGAAATCATTTAAGCAGAACTCTCATCTGGCAGTTCACAAGAGACTGCATAACAGGGAGAGCCCCCACCAGTGTCCTTAGTGTGGGAAGTCTTTCAGAAGGAACTCATCACTTGTCTGACATCAGAGCAACCTATGGAAACAAAGAATGCTGGTGTCTTGGTTACTTTCTTTCCTTGATGAGGCAAAACATCTGACACCCAAAATTAGGGAAGGAAAGGTTTATTTAGCATACAGTTTTTGGAGGTTTTAGTCCATAACCAGCTGGCTCCAAGGCAGGGTGGCATGGCACAGGGGCAACACTTCAAGGCAGGTGCCAGAGCAAAAGCAACCAGAGTAAAAAGGGAAAGCACAAGCCTCTTCTCCTCCCTTGTATTGTACACAGGCCACCCCCACCCTCCAGGGCAGATGTAGCACTCACAAAATCTCCTTGCCCTCCTTTGCACAGGATGAGGATGTTTACAAAGTAAGAACCCTGGCTCCCTGCTGAATCTCTCAGTTAAACTTCTAAAGTCCTCAAGTTGACACAATGTATCAACCATAAGAGCTGGTGACCACACTCTTCTCCCAGTTGACTCAAAAACCAGAACAAAGGTGGTGTGTCTTTGGGTGTGACTTCCTGATCCTTAAGATACCTGGGGAATTGGTCATTGTGGGACATTCTGTAGCCCAGTTAAGCCCATTGCTGAGAAACTCTTGGAGAAAATATTAGATGATGATAAATGTGAAAAAAGCTTAAAGAATCATTAAAACCATTCCCAAATATAATAGTGCATGCACAGAAATGAAACATGAGAATGTGGAGAAGGTGCTTCCTTCAAGATATCCACCCATCATTTACTTCAGCATGCTAGAAAGAACTCAGATATGTAGTCAGCAAGTGATAAACAGGAGGAAAGCATTAATAGTGAGTGTTCACCTACTATCTGGAAGCAAATGCTTATTGGAATCAGACCTTGTGAGTTTAGTCAGGAAGAGAAGTTTTTGGAAGGAGTTTTTAATCAATTTTTTTCTGTATCAGCAAAGACATCTTGGTAAGCAACCCCACACAGCACACCAACCACAGAATGAGGGCTGGAGTTTGCTTTGTGAAGTTATTTTCTGTGTTATAGTCCTCCTAGGACTCATGGAGAAAAAGGAAACTAGACAGAACAGTTGCTTCTGAAGGAGGAGTGACATCATCTTTCCTAAGACTAAAACCTGCCTCTCGGATTGAAAGGGATACTTTCAAGAAATATGATCTGTTGCTTTAGTTTTTGAAACTGAAATAATGAGTTGTTATGTTTACTTTCTCACTTCCATAGCCCCACTTCTGTCTTTCGTTAAGGACTTCTAATTTATTCTAGTCAGCTACTCTGACTCATATTTATAAAGGTCTTTTTTGCCATGTTTAAAATGCTTATAATATGCCAAAAAAGCATAATATAGGAGATTTACATTATTTCCTATAAAGTTATGTGTTCATATGGGTATAGATTAGAAATAGGTGATAGAGAAATAAAGAAGTCATTATGGGAAAAAAACTGCTACCTCATCTTATTAAAATGGTTTTACACACACACACACACACACACACACACAAGAAATCAATAACAGAGTGAAGAGATAAATTACAGTGTGAGAAAAAATTTGTCTGCTCTTCCACAGGAAAAGGACTAAGGTCTAGAATATTTATTTATTTACTTATTTATTTATATTTATTTTGGTACCAGGAATTGAACTCATGACCTTGCACTTACCAGGCAAGTGCTTAAGCTGTTGAGCTAAAACCCCAACCCTAGGATATTTAAAGAGCACAAGAACATTAGACTTCCAAATTTAAAGATCCAAGCCAAGATGGGCATCTGAAATGAACAAACACTTCTGAGGTGAAGTACAAATGGTAAATAAACATAAGAAAAAATGTTGAACTTCACTGCTCATTCAAGAGACACAGATTAGAATAACACTGAGATTCCATCTCAAGAATAAATGGCTACTACCCAGAAATCAGCCAGTAACAAATGTTGGCATTGCTGCAGGGAAAAAGTAAACCTTCTGCATCATTAGAAAGGGTGTAGGCTGGTGGAACCACTATGTAAATCAGTGTAGAGATTTCTCAAAACATAAATGATAGAGGTTCCATTTGATCCAGCTATTACCCATTTTTGTATCTTCCCAAAAGAAATAAAAGTATCAAACCACAGTGATATATGCACATCCATATTACAGCAACACAATTTGAAACAGCTAAATCTTGGAAACAGCCCAAATGCCCACCACGCAAGGAATGGATAAATAAGATGTGAGTTTTTTATACAATGGAACACTACTCTCAGCCATAAAGTATGATAAATTTGAGACATTTCTAGGTAAATGGATCGATCTTAAGACCATATTCTTAAGTGAAATAAATTGGACACACATGTGCAAACATCACAATCTTTCTCTGGTGTGAGAAACCAAAAGTGTAAATAAGGAACAAAATGTATAGTAGCTGTTTTGGAACAGGAAAAAGTGTTCAAATGGAAAGGAGAGAGAGGGTGGGGGAGGGGGAAAGGAAGGAATGAAAAAGAAAAAACACCAGAAAAGAAGAAAAATGGAAACAAAACTTTTGTAAATATGGATGGGGGAAAGGTTGCAGGGAAAGGAAGAGAATGGGAATAAAAGAAGAATCAAGATATATCATACACAGATACAAATTCCCTATGATGAATGTGATCATTATGGATATCTAAAATGTACCAATAAACTTAATTAACTAAAAAAACCCAAAAATAAAAATGAAGGTAAAGAGGATAATTTATATTCTGCAGCTTGGACAATGAAGAACACCTGTATAATGTCTGCTTTTTATATTTGTGGCACTTAATTTAATATGCAAGTCCTCTCAAATATTCCCTTGGCCTCTCATTTCCCCTCATCCCATGTGCTTGTAGTGTAGAGAAGTGGTTTTTAGGGTTAATAATCCTTGTTGTTTCAATGGTATGGTTTGTGTCGTGAATGTCTTCTTAAGGATGGCATATTGAAAGCTTAGTCCCTTGCCCAAGCTGTGATTAGGTCATAGAACTCTTAGAAGGCAAACCCTGAAGGAAGGAAATTATGTCACTGGGGGTGCCCTTGAAGGGTATAAGGGAATTTGGACCCTTTTTTTTCTATTTGATTCTGAGCTTCCAGGTGAGGAACTTCCACTACCATCCGCTCCCACACTGCCTCACCACAGGACCAAAAGCTATTGGGCTGACAGGCCATTGACAGAAACCTGCAAAAGTATGAGCCCAGATGGACTTTTCAACTTTTTCCCCTCTTTTTTGACACAGGGTTTCACTATGCAGTTCATGCCAGCCTCAAGCTCACAGCAATCCTTCTGCCTCAGCTTGCTGAGTTCTTGGATTGCAGACATGGGACATTATGCCTGGCAACTAAACTTTCCTCCTTTTAAGTTTTTTTTATGGTAAGCATTTTGTCACAACTATGGAAAGCTGGCTATCATAGGGACATTCTGTAGGACACTTTCTCCCAGCTCATACAGTGTTTCTGCATCTTTCTGTCTTGCTTACTGGTAGGCAGTGAAGTGCTGAGTCTTATTTTCAGTTTTTCTTCCTGTCCTACTCAGTCATCTTGGCACTTGATTACATGACAGTTGGAAGTGGGCTTTTAATATTTCTTAACTTGCATCTACTTATTCTTATGTTTCAAATATAACATTAAAATATTTTTGAAAAGATTTCTTTATTACCCAAAGCCTCAGGGATGTAAATCTCATGCTTTGATGAGGAAGACTGTGTAGGTTAAGGAGAACCTCTGATGTTGAGGGGAAATTAGTGTCAGGATTAGTGGTCAGTACTAGTTTTCTAGTTCTTGTTAGAAGATGCTATTCAATGTTTCCCTTAGGAAACTGGCCATAATGGACAGATGGATAACTTCTCAGGGCCAATTATCAAGCCAGGGAATGGTGACACACTCCAGTAATTCTAGTTACTTGGGAGGCTAAGATGGGAGCATCCTGAATGCAAGGCCAACCTGAGTAACATAGCAAAAGCCTGTCTAAAAACAAAAGGACAATAACACAAAATAACCACCACAAGCGATCTGCCCTTGCATGCCACTGCCACCATCAGAAGGCTTGCTTCCTGTGGACAGCCAGTGTGGGAAGGGACATGCAGCCAAATATGCCCCTGAGTGTCTGCCACCACCATTGAAATGCTTGCTTCCTGTGGGCAGCTAGCACAGGCAGGGAGATGCAGTCAGATTCACCCCTCCATAACCGCCACTGCAATTGGAATGCTTTCTTCTTGTGGGTAGCCAGTGTGAACAGGGAAATGAAGCCAGATTTGCCCCTGCTTACCCGATGTCACCATCAGAAGGGTTACTTCCTGTGGGCAGCCAGCATGGACAGGGACACTCAGCCAGATATGCCCAGTGTGCCTGCAGGGCACCATTGGAAACATGTGCTTCCTTTGGGGGGCCAGCATCTCCCAGGAGAATCAGACAAACACAACCCTGTGGGCCTGCCACCATGAAAGGAGTCCCAATGTAGACACACAGGTTGAGAGAAGCAGCCCCCACCTCCATACACACTCATGGCCATTGGGGAAGTCTCAGTGCAGCTACATGAATCAGAAGAATCCCACACTATGAACTTCTACCACCATCAGAACCTGGGTTCTAAGAAACCCGGGTGCATGTCCCATTCCCATACACTGCAGAGGGGCAGCCAATATGGGAAACACCTGGGACCCCACAACTGGCTTGTTGGGAGGAACCCAGGAGAATGTCAAGACAAAAAGCAAAAGGCAATTTCAGACCTCCAGCCCACACAGAACCAGTCTGGGAGATATAATCATGGAAGAAAATGGAAGTCACACACCTGAAATCTCTGAGAGGATAACAATTAAAGTAAAGAAACAACTTCATGAGACCAAAAAAGTAATCAGATCAGAAACAATATCTCAGATAAAAGAAGAAATTCCAAAAATAATGAAAGAATTGCTGAGCATATCCAAAGATGACATAGATAAAAAAGAAGAGCATAGGAAAATGATGAAAGCCTTAAATGAACAATATAGGGAGGAATTATACTGCATGAAACAGATTCAAAGAGGTATCCAGGAAATTAAAAAATTGATCAGAAGCTGGCAAAGCTGCTTGAAAGAGGCTGAAGGTAGACTTTCAGACATTGAAGACAGGGTTGCAGCTAAATATTGTGAAAGGAAAGATGTCTTAAAAATAACAAGGAACCAGGAAATAAAAATTCAGTGGCTGCAAGACAACACAAAGAAAAATAATTCAAGAGTAATAGGTATCAGTGAAGAAGCAGAGTCAAAACAAATGAAATAAAAGGACTATTTACAGAAGAAATAGCAGAAAACGTCCCAAACATGGGGAAAGGATCTGGCATACACACAAGCAAGGTGTATCTCCAACTATCTAGAACCAAAATAAATCCTCACCCAGGCATACAATAATCAAGATCCCAGAAATTTAGCACAAGAAAAGAATATTAGAAGCTGTTAGAGAAAAGAAACTGATCACCTACCTATAAAGGAAAACCCAACAGAATCACTGCACACTTGTCAACACAAACCAAGACAAGAAGAGTTTGGAGTGAAGTGCTTCAAATCTTGAAAGAAAACAACTACCAACCCAGATTGATATACCTTGCAAAACTAGCCTTCAAAACTGATGGAAAAATAAGATACTTCCATGATAAAGAACAACTAAAGGAATTCATGGCCACCAAACCAAACTTACAGAGAGTGCTGAAGGATATTCTATGTTTTTTTTTAATTTTTTTTTGTTTAAGAGAAAAAAAGACACAAAAAACAAAAACAAAAAGTAAAAGAGACAGGTGCAGCCAGGAGCAAGGCCCCAGCACTGTAGGCCTGAGACTTGCCCAGGCTTGCCTGGCACACCAGAAGCTCTGAACTCCTTGCAGCCAGACTTAGGATCCGGGTGGTGCCACACTCCGGGGTACACTCTGCCTAGCTGCCTGGGACTAGGAGGCCTTGGCCTCCACCCAGTAAGGTGGAGGCTCCACCCGCATGATCCAGGAGAATGCCCTCACTATCTGCACACAGGATCCAGCTCTACTGGGTCCTGCAACTCAGCATGACCTACCAGGGAAATGCCTGGCCAATCTTGCAGGACATAGAGGTACTGAGCCCAGCCCAGCCCACGACCCCAGAGATGCTCATCAGGGACTGACCAGCATAGCTACAGGGCCTTGGAGAGCTTGGGCTCTCCCCACCAGAGCACAGGGC
>RJWM01048952.1:0-11292 GCA_004363535.1 Dasyprocta punctata
CAATATCCTAGGCCAGTGATGGTGAACATTTTAGAGATGAGTCCTCAAACTGCAGCCAAAAACCCACTTATTTATTGCAAAGTGCCAACACTGCAGTTAAACCTGAACACTGAGGTTTTAAGTTAGAAAAATAACAAAATACTTAAAACCACAACTCATACATTAACGTCTTTATTCATAAATGAAAAACAAATAAAATACATGCTTTTAGGTTCACCACCATTTTCCTAGACTTCAACTTTATTACAAGAACTAAAATCATTCACATTGTCACAACCGACAATAACAGAAATAAAATGCAAATTAAGTAACACAAAGATAGCAGGATAGCACCAAGTGTTTGGAAATTAACATACCAGTAAAATACTCTATGAATAAATATATAAGCCTAAAAGAACATTAGAAAATACTCCAAACTGAAAGAACATATCAAAATCTGTGGCATGTAAATTAAAGACGTGCTTATGTGAAAATGAATACCAATATATTTCTCTGTAGAGATAACAAAAGTTCTAAAATAAGCAATCTGGAATTCATCTAAGAAACCTAAAAAGGAAGAAAACTTTTATACAAACCAGGAAGAAAGAAAAAAAAAATAGTGAAGATGAGAGCAAAACTCGAGGAAATGGAAATTAAGCAGAAAAATAGAGAAAAACTGATGAAGCAAATGCTTCTTCGGTGGCAAGACATGACTTTAAAAGAGCATTAAAGAAAAACTCATTGAACAATTAAATAGCGATCGTAAAATGGAATAAAAAGATTGTAAGAGATATAGGGAAAGTAAAAGTGGTATTGGAATCCCCACTGCAAGTAGGGTACTGAAGAAAAGTCCTCACTGATTGTCAACTTTAGACTGACATTCGCAGAATTCCAAAAAAGTGAGAATTTATGAAGGAATAAGAGGAAATTTGTATGGGGTATAAGATAAAGGGTACATATTCTATGATGCTGCTGAGACAGAGGAGAGAGGATAGTTTGTACATTAGAGTTAGCAAGAAAAGCAACAACAACAACCAAAAAACTACAGGTCACTATCCTTGATGGACAAAACTGCAAGCATCCTCAATGCAATACTTTCATACAGAATCCAACAACACATTAAAAGCTTTATTCACCAGGATAAAGTGTAATTCATCCTTAACATGCAAGCAAGTTTTGACTTAGGCAAATAAATAAGCAACATAATGCATCAAGAAAACAATAGACAAAAAACGTCATAATCTCGGTACTTTCAGAAGAGGCGTGTGATAAAAGCCAATAATTCTTCCTGATGAAAATATTTAACAAATTAAATATAGAAAGAACATAACATATTAAAGGACTTTTATAGTAAGTTATACCTAAAGTATACTAAATTGGGAAAACCTGAAAACAGAAATTCTGGAAGAAGACAGAAATTTTAGTTTTTCACTAATTTTATTCAGCACCATGGCAGAAGTCCGAATCAGAGTAATTAGGCAAAAAAAAAAAAAAAAAAGAAAAACGTGTATCTAAATTGGAAAAGACATCAAATTATTAGCCTACAGATGACATGATCACATACATAGAACTCTACCCTAAAACTCCATGAAAATATTAGAATTAATTAACTACTTGATTAAAGTTGCCGAATACAAATCAACCTGCAAAAGCCAATACGATTTCTTTCTGGATGTATCTTGGTGAGTCACAGATGAGTAAGCAAGGCAATATACAGGATCTTTGCACCTTCCCTCTGTGGAAATTTTTCCCTACTCTTTCTTGGTAACCATGATCTAAACAACTTTGCTCCTCCACACCCTTCCAACATGTTCCCGTCTTGAAGGCACCCTGAAAGATCTGAAGTTGTGAGCCAAATTAAACCTTTCTGTCTTTAACTTGTGGGTGTTGAGTATTACTTTCCAGCAATGGGAAAATTGATTTCTATATCTGGCTAAAAGAATGAAAAAGAAAGAGAAAAGCAAATATGAATGTCCTATTATCAGAGTATAGTTAATGTGTGGTTTAAGCAATCTGAACAATAGAAAGACTAGAAAAAGAAACAGATTGTCAGTGGAACTCTTTTATGGCCTTTATTCTAACTGTGGAGGATTCACAACAAAGGAATGATTCAATTTGAGTTATCTTCTAAAAGGATCTTTCTTTTCAGTATGAAGAGAAAACACCTGGGAAGACAAGGAAGAGATATTGTATAAGAGGGACTTCATTGAGAAATATAAGATTAAGGGCAGAGAGATAGTTTAAATGAAGAATATTAATAATTTTAATCCAGGTTGGTGGCATAGATCTGTAATCCCAGTACTTGAGAGGCTGAGGGAAGTGACTTGCTGTGAGTTTGAGGCCAGTCTGGGCTCTATAGTGAGTTCAAGGCCAGACCCTGTTTCAAAAGAAAATATTTTATTTTATTTTATTTTATTTTATTTTATTTTATTTTATTTTATTTTATTTTATTTTATTTTTGCCATAAAGCTAAAATAAGGCATAAGGCAGCAACAGAGTGGCATATTTGCTATTTTTGCAAGGGAAACTATATCAACTAAAGTGTATGTTTAGGGAAACCATCCACTAAACTATAAATTGAAATGATGCAAAATATCAGGGAGGAGGTGTTGACTGTGGTTCATTGCCCTGAAATTGTCACGTGTGGAGGGTGGCCTGGAAGTAACCTGCAGGGAACATGCTCCATTGTGGGAGGGAAGACAGCTGTAGGGGCATGTGAAGCTGGCTTGTTAATATGTACCAGGGACTTAAAGAATATCTTTGCTAATTGTTCTCTGTTGTTTGATTTTTTGCTTGCATTTTTATTCATGGAGTTGGAAATAAGTTCAGCAGCAAAATATAAGAGAACAGATGAGTTTTTCATTAATTGACATGGGGGAGATAACATAATATTAATTTTTAGAAAGAGAAAATGACTGGCAGAGGTACAAACTATGTGTGTATATGTAGATATTCAATGGGGGCTTGGAAATAATCCCAATTTACATCCCGGCCCTACCACTTAAGAAGTTTCTGACCCTGGGATAAGTACAAAAAGCCTCATGACTCAGTTTCTTAATATATAAAACAGTATTTGCAGTGTTCTGAGAAATAAATGAGCTAACACTAACAAACAGGTATACTTAAAATAGTTGGTGACATATTTCTACTATTTCTATTTTTTTTCCATAAACCATCTCCAAACTTAGTATTTATTTGATATAAACACTTGGAAAAAATTGTCAAGAATTTCCACAGATACAGAACCACTAGGAGGTTGAGGGGATGGAGAAAGAAAGAGAGAAAAGAGAGACAGAGACAGAGAGACAGACAGACAGAGAGACAGAGAGGCTGGAGAGCAACTACAGTGGACCAGAGACCCTAGGGTGAGTGCATAGTGCAGTCTCAAGTTCAAATGCAGGCTCAAAGCAGAATGGCTTTTATCCCTGGCAGATTTTTCTCTTAAGCTCTTCTGATTGTGGAGGTTGATCTATTCTCCTCAAAGTCTAGTGATTAAATTATTCATCGTGTGTAAAATATGCTTTCACAGAAGCATTTAGACTGACATTTCCGCAAAAATAGAATGCCATGACTTAGCCAAATTAACACAGTAAATTAACCATTATGTGAAATACCCAGAAAGGTGGACAAAAATCTAGGTATTCTTGTTACTCTTGTGTTTTTCTTACTCCTACATGATTTAAAATCCAAATCAAGATGATTATGTCTTTTTTATTCATTTTGAATATATCCTTCTTACCAATTTTTACTTTGAATTTAGCAAACTCATTAGAGAAGGTCGATGTCATGTGGAAGGGATGTAGAAGCTGAAACAGAGAAATGGCAGACAAAAATAAGTATTCATGTGATTTTTTTTATTTCATGTCATTTAAATCTCCATTTCAAATTTAGAAATTTTGGTACTCCTTTTCATAGAAAAGAAACAGAGATTAGGATGTTCAATACATGAAAGCTCATGTCAAAACCCAACTATGTGAATTCATTGTTCGAACTCTGTTTAAAAATACTGTCCCTCCAAGCAGGTCTTAAAATCAAGGTGCATGTTTTCCATCCAGTCTTTAACCTTGACTAAACATACCACCTGGCATGTCCCTTAAATGATGGAAGTTCCAGTGTCATTCTTTAAGTATGTTATAAAACTCTGCCTGCCCTATCTGGCCATACTTCTTCAAGTCCAGATAAAAATTTTGGAAAAGTTATTTAAAATTTAAAATAGTCTTCATATATAAATTCTTTCTTGTTATGGTATAAATATGTGTCCTTCCAAAATTTATGTTTTTAAATTTAATCATGATTTAGACATCTGAAAAGTTAGGAGTTTTGTAAGGTGATTAGGTCAATATAGAAAGAAAAAGAAAAAGAGAAAAAAACCCAATCGAGATATTTGGCTTCTTCTCCCAAGTAAAAATACAGCAAAAAATTACCAATTTTTAATAGAAAGCAAATAGACACGAGAGTCACCGTACCTTGATCTTATCTTCCCCAGTCTCCAGAAAGGTAAGTAATAAGACTCTGTGGTCTGAATGCACTGACAGTATTGCTATGGGAAAAGAGATTAGCACTTCCTCTTCTGTGTATTGTTCTGTAGACTTATTAAAACTGAAGCTGTACCACTATTGCTGATTTTGAAAACTCACATGATTGTTTAAAAAAGAGGGCCCCAGGGTTTAGAAATTTGTAGTGATCATTATTCTCTGTATATTTGAAGAAAAAAGTCAAACTGTTTTTCAGTCTCAAGGTAATGAATGCTATCTATTGATAAAATTTCAAGGTTATCGTTGATAAATAGCAATACTGCATTTAATCCCAAAGAAAAATATTAACAAATTATTTATTAATTTTAAAATACCTCTTATCTGCTGGGCACTCTGCTGACACCCATATGCCACATATGACATAATTCCTACTGTGAAATTGGACTCACATGATTAATAGATATATCACACAATTTCCTGTAGAGGACGGATCTACAGGGTTCCATTCATTTGGGATTTATTTAGCCTCAGATTTGCGACAGCCTAGAAAGAGCTAGGGGTGCAAAGCAGGTGAAACCTACTAGAAGAGATAAAAAAATAGCTTTCATTTCCCCAAAATATATTAAGTATCCCAGAGAATCTTCTTTATGTTTGATTCTAATAAAGAAATTCATAAATTGCTAAATTATAAAGTCATTCAGTGGTAAAAATCATAAGAATATTCCATTATTTGTCATTAGCTATACTTCCTGTGGTCAAAAGATTTTGTCTATGTGAAGAAAATTATTATATGTAATAATATTATTCTAATTATCTTTTAAAATATAATTTAGTCATTTTGTTATGGTGCTGTTAGTGCCATGAAAATTAAAAGTTAGTGACATATAGTGGAATTTCTATACTTTCCTTCATGTCTATGATTTTTATGTTTAAAGTATTACATTTTGTTTTCTCTGTTATGTATTCAACCAAGTATTATACTGTTCTCAGGTAATACACGTGTCTATATAGAAAGAAGAAAGCTCAATGTAATTCAGATAGGACAACTCAATATATAGCTAATTATGGCTTATTTTAAAATTAGTGAACAAAAAAGTTGAATTCATCTTTGGCCATTAGATTATCACAATTTTTTTGTCCCATAAGTACATGGGTCCTTAGTGAGTTGGCACCATGCATGAGCTGACTGGGGGAGAGTCAGATGCCAGCCCTCTCCTGTGAGTCGGTGCCATTCGCAGACTGCGAGGGAGAAGAACATGAAGTCAACAAGAAATTAAGACCTCCTGTGAGTCAGCACTATGCACAAGCTGATTGGGGTTGGGGGAGCCAGATGCCAGCCCCTTCCAGAAGGCTGTCAGGGAGACAAGAAGAGTCAACATTCCTCTCCATCCCTCCACCCCCATAAGCAACTGACAGATCTGGAGAAACACAGGCCGTGATGATAGCTAATGAGGTAAAATACAATTTAATGCTTGTAGTGTTTAGTGTTCCACTGACTTTGCAGGCCTAATGCAGGTAGTCTGATCATCTATTCAAAGGATAACAAAATGCAATGTTGCATATATGTGGGATCTCCTTCCGAAGGTGGTGGCCAATTTTAATTCCCTATTATCTTGTTTCAAAATCCTGTATCATTCTCACTGTTTCATTCTGTTGGGCTTGATTCTGGTCTATTTTGTTTGATTTTGTTGCGACTGATGGTGTGGGTAGCTGTTTTGAAGATAACAAGAAATATTATTGTAGCCGTTTTGGATTTATTGTTACCTTGTTTTGAAGTCCTGTATTGCATTCATTGTTTTGTTTTTATTGGTTCTATTCTGTTCTGTTTTGCTTGATTTTTACTGTCTGAAGGTATCTGCAGCTATTTTGAAGACAGTAAGAGGCATTATGGTAACCATTGCTGACTTACTAGTATCTTGTTTTGAAATCCTGTGTCACTTACACTGTCTTGTTTTGCTTGGTTTTATTCTCTCTAAAATAAAATTAACCAAAGAACTACTTGGGTTCTTTCTTACTACCACAAAAATTTATTTCTTAGTTTCATTGCTTTTATTATTTTATTTAATTGTTCTGTTTTTTATTTTTAAATTATATTTGCATTTTAAGTGTTTTTATTGTTTTGTTGACAATACAAGTGACATTACAGTTCTTTTAGATTTTAAATGTTTCTTTTTATTTTGGGAAGCACTGCAAATGTAGACTCCTATATAATCTCCATTAACTCCTACCTTGTAAAATCAAAGTGGTTCTTTTAGAACTGGAACACATAATTTTTCACTATTGAACTTATTTATGCATAAATATTACTGCTTCAGAAGAGTGCTTTCAGCATGAAATAACATAATAATGTTAATATTTTCTATGCTTATTCTATACAAATAAATTCTTATAATATGGCTACTAATTGGAGTCTATTACTATATTTCTTTTTAAATAAGGAATTTTGATTGAAAAATTTAATAAAACTCCTCAATGACACACTGCTAGAAACTAAGAGATTAGTTTTAGTCCTACATTGATCAGAGTTAAAAAAAAAAACACATTTTCCTGTATCCTTTATATTACTACATTCCAATAAAACTCCCTGTGATTCTTCAAGCAATTCAGATTTTCTTCTTGAAAAAATTGTAAAATCACTAAGGGAACTTATTCTCCAGTCCAATTCTTGCCTGAGATAAATCTACTTTTCCCAGCTCTACTTTTCATTATCCTCCAAGAATGTAAGGACTTTTGAGATATGCAATAAATATGTGTAAGCTTAAAGCCTTGTATAAAATTAGTGCACAGTTTTATACCACATTCACATTGCTTGTTAATATCATAATTAAGTTTACCTGCCTACTTAGTACCAACTCTCACAGTGTATGCTGAACAATTTCTGATTTAAAACCATGATCTTTGTTTAAAATTTTTAAATCCTTAAATTCATGTGATCTACATTTTACCTTCTCAATTCCAGGCTTTTATTAATTTTAGAAAATCTGATTATATTTATTTCTCTTCAAACATAGTATTTACTTCCAGAGAAACTTGAAGATGATATCTGAATCCCAGTTTCCCTTCTCCTAATAATTTTTATGTCATGAAATAGGTGGTGGTTCTTAAGATCTAGGATTTCTATTTTCCATATTGGCCTATTCTAGTTTCTGTCTTGGCTCTGTTTTTTATTTGTACTGATGATTAATCCACCTTCTATTTTTTTTTAAGAAAGTTGCATGCATCTGGTGAAGCAGAGATAGGATTCCCACATGGTTTTCAAAAGACAGTAGAACGCAGTCACATTATTTTTATGCTAAAACACTCAATGCGTCATAATTTGCTTTTGATAAATTCAAAAATAGTTAGGTGAACAACCACCTAAAAATAACTTCTGATTTTAGGTTCCTCAAATGTTTCCTCCATAAAAATAACCAAGGTACATTTATAAAATGCAAATCACATTCATCTTCATTTGTTCTCTCATTAATTTAATTTTAGTCAATATTTGTTAAGAAACTGTGACAAGTAACAAATTTAATATAGGTTTGTGTAATGGGTAATTCTCGAAATGAAAAAATCAAAGGCAACATAACACATGAAGCCTACATAGTTGAAGACTAAGGTTTCTATTAAAAATGGAACTTGAGAACTTTCAGCAAACTAAAACACAGAGATGGAGACCCTTTTGCAACTCCTTTTATGGTCAAAACATCAATACATTATCACATCCATAACTTCTAAATTCAAAATGTGTCTCTAACTTTTTTACATTACTCCACTTCTCCATTTCCTATATTTGAACAACATAATTTCCTTCTCATGTATTTTACCTTTCACTCTTAGACATGCATCCCAAACAATCCTACCACCACTAAGAAACTAGAGTGATTTTTATTTACCATATAGTAAGTCATGTCATGCTCTAGAACAAAAGTTGTCAATGTCACTTGATTGGAACTATGTGTCCTGAACACTTGATTCATATAAAATAAATATGCTGAGACTCCACATCTCAGTGTTTTTTCTTCCACAGATAAATTCTTCCTGCATGAAATAGAAATTTTGCAGTTTTCCATTAGGTGGTCCCTTCCTGACTTTTCATTAAGCTTCCCTCTATGCTTATAGAATTAATTTAGCTAACATATAACCAAGTCAAAATTAAGCAAACAATGCACCTGACATATTAATAGGAGGAAATGGAGTTTTGTTAACATGGGTAGTTATCTTCCTGCCTGACTATCTGAATGAATGTGGAAGGATTCTACTGTAAAGGTCACATAGTAAAGACACCACATAGTGAAGTTAATCTCTTCAAAGCAGTTTTGCAAAAGCTCCATTTAATACATTTTTTGCTGGCCTGAACCTAATCTTACAGCAAATTGTTACATATGCCTGGTACATTAAGTCATAGGTCCAACAAAAGACAAAATTAAAACTAGATGTTGGGTCAGAAGCCATCTATTTTTATTACAGTATTTTCCATAAATTATCAGTATCACTCATTCACCTATACACTTCTCCTGTTATAGCGGAGCATCTAAGTTTGTTTGTTTTATAGGACCTATTTATCCTAAAATTATTGCATTTATTTTGTATTATGTGATAACCTTGAACTACCACAACTAACACCACAAATATGTGTTCCTGAAGGCAAGAGCCTGCTTAATCACTGTGTTCTAGTACTTAAGACTGTATTACAATTATTAGGTCTTTATTTACATTTCCTAAATGAATCTTTAAGTGATGCAAAAAAAGACGTTAAATAATTTATACTAATGATAGTCAGATTGCCATCATGGTAACAAATCTCTCAGATAGTCAACTTATAAAGAGAAAAGATTTATTTTATCTCACAGTGTTACAGGTGGTTAGACTCATGGCTTTTGGGACTATCGAAAGGCAGCACATGATGGTGACAGTGCATGACAAAGCCATTTATCTTACGGTCAGGTTGCAAACGAGGAAGAGTCCAGGGTACCACGATTCCCTTCAAGGCCATGTTGTCAATAATCTAAAACCTTCTACAATCTTCTGCCTCTTAAACTTGCCATGACCACAGGCTGAGAAACAAACCTTTAAAGTATGAATCTCTGAAAGATATTTCACACCTAAATTATAGTAACCTCTGAGATGGTCAGCATTTGAACTTAATTATTGTATTCCCTTTTGATTTCTTTTAGATTTTAATACATAAATTTAAACAATATTTAAGTATTCTATGCTGGCTCAATTTTTCTAACTTTTTATGTGCTTTTATGATTGATAAAGAAAAAAGGAATTTCTCTGTTGTAGAAAGAATATTAATTCCCACAGGATCAACATACATTTTATTCAACACAGTTATTTTTAAAATTATTTTAGTTTGTAAGTTGTTAAATCGCATTTCAGACCAATTTGGACCATACAAGTAATACTACACAACATAAATGATGGAGAAGTTCAATCCGAACTACAAGTAGGGAAATGTTTTTCCTGAGACTCCACATTCACTGGTCAAGAACTGTGTTATGATCTAAGGACATAGATGTCATTCTCTTGAATAACAGAGAAGCTTTGTTTCAGTAAAATGATTAAGATTTCCAACTTGTCCGGGAGTTTATAATTGAAAACTTTTGTGTCTTAGATGGCAAGTAATAAAGAAAATGATGATCTAACTAATCACAGCCAGAATCAAGATCAGACAAGAATGATAAGGTTGTCCAGAACCCATACAGCTGGAGACTGAAAGAAAAGTTTTCAACATATGGGGAAAATAAAGAATAGATTGCCAAGTGAACATTACCATAAGGATAAAAATTATGTACTACAGCAAACAATATGAGCACATGTGTCATTATTTCCATTAATGTTAGTCTATGAAAATAAGAGAGATTATATTTGTACTAAAAATAGATCAAACAAACACAGAGGAACTTATGTACCTTGCCACTCATGTATATATGATAATATGTTAATTGAGTTCATTTTGAACATTAATGTATACAGACACACACACACACACACATGCACTCAAACTTCTGAAAAATAACATGGATTCTCTATAGAGCAGAAAGTTACCTATTCACTGGATATTCCTGTCTCTAAAGTTACATCTTTAACTATAAAGTTTAACTAAGACAAATTTAAATGTAGTTGTTAAGATGAGTGAATAGTAAGATAAAAATTTTTTTGGAATATTTTAAGTTAGAATCTAACCAAATGCCTGTTATATAAAAAATAATGAGTTAAAGTGATTCCTGAATTTTTATCAAAGCATTGAAAAATTTAAAATAGCCTTCTAGTATATGGCTAAAGGAATATTTATCTATACAAATAAATAATTCTCTTAAAATTTCAGTGTACAAATTTGAATAGTTCTGAAGTATCAGTGGTACATAACGATATTTCCTCTCCTCTGTTTGTTTGTTTGTTTTGTTTTGTTTTGTTTGCGGCACCGGGGATTGAACTCACAGCCTCGCGCCTGCCAGGGCAGGTGCTTAAGCCACTGAGCCAAACTCCCTGTCCGGGTTTTTTTTTTTTGAGGCAGGGTCGCACTATGTAGCTCAGGCCGGCCTTGCGCCGCATTGTAGCCCAAGCCGGCCTCGAACTCACAACGCTCCGCCTACCTCAGCCTCCCGAGTGCTGGGATTAAAGGCGTGCGCCACCACGCCCGGCTTCTCTTCTGTTCTTGGTTAGAGTTTGTTTCCTTCCAGAAACTAAGAATCCTTTTCAGCACTTTCCCTTTTCCCCTTTGTTTTGTCACACATCTCATCTTGTTAAGAGACAAAGTACATGTTTAAACACGGATGTGATATAAAATACTTTTATCAGAGAACATGATATCCTTTTTAAATTCAAATTGATGTAGACATCCCAAATT
>RJWM01048953.1:0-11308 GCA_004363535.1 Dasyprocta punctata
AAAACTTTAAAAGATTTACATTCTGAATGGAGTCTTTAAGTCTTTTATTTTGTTTATTTATTTATTTTTTTGGTACCAGGGAATGAACTCATGACCTGATGTCTTTAAATCTTTTGTGTTTGTCTATATATTGATTCTGAGATGCAAGAAGAAATAAACATAATTTACAAGATTATGGCATTGCTTAACATTACTCACTTAGAACTCAACTGTGCCTGTAAAAGGGAAGTAATCTGTGTTCTTTTACTTGAAGTAGAATATTTCAAATTGTAAGTCAATATTTTCTTTTCCCAGGCTCCATCAATTTGTTATAACCATGCTTTACATTTTATCATGAACTTTTACATGGCATTTAATTTTTCCTGGAATTTCTAGTTTCCTTTGATTTTTCTCATTGACACCAGAAATATGAGACTTCTTCATTATTGACTCACCAACCACCACAGATTCTTAGTCAGCTGCACTAATGTCTGCTGTCCTCCGGTCTCCTGTTCCAATGGTCTCTCCACAAAATAACAGGACCCACTTCCCTACAGCTTTATTTATAGCTCTTTTGCATGCTGAATATTAGTTTCCTCTGTCCTATCAATGTAATCTCATATGCCATTGGTCTTCAAGAAAATTTCCTCAATATGTGGCTTACTTATATCCTACACTTCCGTGTATCTTTACCATTATTTGAGTAGGTTTTAGAGAGAGAGGTTAAAAAAAAAGGTATGCTATGTTCAATATATTGAATTGCAACCCTCCCATTTCCTTATATGCTGGGAAGGCATTCATGTCAAAAAAGAAAATATACATATAAACTGCCCCAGGTCCCAACTTAGATAAAAATAAAGTTTATGTGAGTTGTTTTAAAATTTTTATTAATATATCTTTGAGATATATCAGTTTTGAGTTTGAAGTATGCTTCCTGTATATTTAATCCCATAATTTACTGAGAATTATGACATGATGTGAAATTAATAGCATTTAAATATTGCATATTTTATACTGGCCTCATGCTGGTGTCATTATCCTAAGTACTGAGAAGGAAACCTTGCCTCACCATCAAAGGAGATTCAGTGTCTATAACCTGTTGCCTCAGGACAAAATACATCTCCACAAAACTCAGAGGACAATTTAAATGCATCAGGTGAGCTTACTGTATTCACAGAATGAGGAGCTGGGTGAGGAGGTGATGTTTGTGTTTGGAAGCAAGAAATCAAAAAAAGATGGCTTCAAGAACTGCTAGATTAGAAATATTCTTTGTGTTCTTAGACAATCTATGTATTGTGAAAATCCTACGTGGTCTTGAGAAAACTGAAATAACTATTTATGAATCATGGGCAGTGATTATTCAGAATATAGTGACAATTAAGGGGAAAGGAGGTTTGGAAGTAAACACCCACCAATGTTGTTGAAGTGATTCATTACAACATGTGCATCTTTCTTGTCTTGGTAGGAACAGAGAACCAAGTGTCTCTGCAGATAGCAATATTAAGCATGCCCTTCGAGATCCAAGAGTCTTGACACATTTACCAAGTACTTACTGTGGGCCAACCTGAGCTCAGAGAAGAGAATATAAAATCAAAGCGATTTGTCCATATCCCGAGGAGTGTTGAGTGTGTAGGTGAGTGTAAGTAGTGAGAAGAGAGTTTGGATAGCATGGAGAGTCTCTGTGTAATAGGTAAAACCTAGATGAATCTGAAATGTACATTTATAAAAATCACAAAGCAATGAAACACCACACCACAGATGTCTGAATTTTGACCAAATGTGAAACACTGTCAAAATCTTCCATGTGTGGAAAAATACTGACCCCTCAGTAGTAGCTTGTTTGAATCAGTGCACCACTACTTAAATGATGCCAAGAATTTTACTGTCTTCTAAAGTAAACTTATAAGTTTAATGTAAAGAAAATTATGGGAGAAAATAAATGGAGGATTGGTAATCAGTACCAAAACTCAGCCTCTCTGAAACCCAAAATCCAGATACCAGAAAAATAACAAGTTGTGGAAGAAAAAAAGAGAAATAGATTGCCAGGAACCAGGAAGGAACCTACAGGAAAATTAGAAACAATAGAAGAATTGGAAAGACAGTCCACAGTGCACAGGAAGGAAGGGAACTGGCCCTCTCTCTGGCTCTTGCAGCTCACTGGGAGGGAAACTGGACTCTCCCAAAGCTAGGCAAGTATCCAGGATGGGATGTTGAGGAAAAAAGGGCAGTGGAGCCCATGGCTTTAGTGAACTACAAAAACAGTGCAGGGTTTTGCTCCTTCCAGACAGCAGGCAACAGAAAAGCAGGAGGAAACACAATTCTGGACTTTAATTTATATTGTAAGTCTACAGTGATAAAAATAGCATGCTATTGGTAAAGAAACAAACAGGTACATCAGTGAAACAGAAGAGAGGATGCAGAAAAAATTCCAAGCACATTCACCAATCTGATCTTTGACAAAGGGGCCAAAAACTTATGCTGGAGAAAAGATAGCCTTTTTGACAAATGGTGCTGGGAAAATTGATTGTCCATAGGCAGAAGAATGATTCTAGACCCATATCTCTCACCAGCTACTAAACTAAAATCAAAATGGATAAAAGATCTAAATAGCAAAACAGAAACATTTGATCTGCTGGAAGATAAAATTGGTAAAACTCTTTAAGGAGTAAGTATAGTCAAGAACTTTCTGAACAGAACCCCAGTTGCACAAGAGGTAACACCAAAGGTCAAAAAATGACGTAGTACCAAATTAAACATCTGCACAACAAAGAAAACAACTGATGGAGTGAAGACATAGTATACAAAATGGGAAAATATTTTTGCCATTTACTCCTCAGAAATAGGACTAATATCCAGAATGAAGAAAGAACTCAAAAAAATTAGACCCTCCAAAATAAAAAACCCAATCAAAAAAGGGCAACTGAAATGAATAGACACTTCTCAGAAGAAATAAGTAATAAGTATTTGAAAAAATGCCAAACATCTCTGGCCTTTAGAGAAATGCAAATTAAAAAAAACAGTGAGATTCTATCTCACTCTAGAAAGAATGGCTACCCTAAAGAAATCAGATAGTAACATATGCTAGTGGGGGAATCCTTCTTCATTGTTAATGGAAATATAAATTAGTATACCCGTTATGGAAATCAGTATGGAGAGGCCTCAAAAAATTAAAATAAGAAATTCCATTTGACCTAGCTGTAATTCTCCTGGATATTTCACAAAAGAGCTAAAGTCATAATTACTTGGACTGACAATAAGGTTAATTATGGTTAATAATGGTTAACGCCACTCTAAGAGGGACACAGAGGTATGTTCTTCAAGAAAAGGATATATCAATTTGTGATTATTAGCAATATTATGTTTGCTCTGGGGTTGCAGGTTTTACAGTTTGAAATTTTAAATATATATTATTTTGTATTTTCATTTAATTACTCAAGAAACATTTACTGACTGCCTGCCTTTTTATCAGGGCTGTGTGTCATGGGAATATGGGGTGAATCAGACATATACTATCTGCATTTAAGTAGGACAGTAAAGTAGACTGACCCTAAAAGTGGTTATAAAAAAATAAAGCAGAAAGTAACAAAATCGTCAAAGAAATGCATCAAAGGTGGGGTTTTCTCATAGAATCTTATTTTTTTTTTTAAGGAAAGTATGGATGAATGTGAATGGGAAAAGTCTAGACTTGGGTCAGAACACCTGGTTTTAGTATGTGGCTCTGCACACGTGTCTCAACCTTTCTCTCCAGTTTTACTGTCTCTAATGTGGGGAAATAGTACTTTTTCTGCTTATAGAGCATGGTTATTGGGAGACTTGTAACAGACCATAGATACAGTTTTAGCTACTTGGCTTATGCAGAATAGATATCAGTTGCTTTCAGGAAATAGCCAAACATTTGTTCTTTAAAACAAAGGATTAATTTATCCACTTCTAATTCTAGTGAGTGGTACCGTGGATTAGTCCAAAGAATAGTGACATGAATTAAGCTTAAATTATTAATAGGAAACACAGACAACATAGCGAAGAGCCTCTTTATGGCGCCTCCATCAAGTGTCACTCTCTCTTCAGTGTGGTGAGAGTCAGTTACTTTGACTTTGATGCTGACTGTTTTTGAAAGCCCATGCTGTGCGGCAGTTTGCCCACTTTTACTTTCCCACAGACTGACATTTGTGTGTTATTTTGCTTTCCTTGATCCTCTTTCCTTTTCCCTGATGTCTGCTGTTTGCTTAATGTAGCTGATACTGCAGATTGCAGGTGAGCTAAAGTGGGAGGAAAAAGTGGTTTCAGGTGAGTCCTGGGAACATTATAATTATCTGTGGCACTTACAGATACAAGATGACTGGGAACATTCCTGGAGATCCTAAAATCTCCCCAGGTGAAACTTACATAGGCACTGTTGAGAACCACCTGTGAATTTGTTCTTTAACCTTGAAGTGCACAAGAACTCCTGGGGAGCATGAGGAGCTACAGGATCTGGGGACTCACTGAAAATGAATGAAAACTGAAAAAATGAATGAAATGCAGATATACTATTCACTAAGAATGGGGCCGAACACCCATCTACAGTTCACAGCATGCATAAAGATTTACATCTAAGGTTGGTTTATTAAGTGAAAATCATATCTAGTTAAAATTACATTAAAAATGTAATGATATGCTGAACCAACAAACACACAGTAGGACCTAAATAGGTCTCCTAATGGTGAAGCAGGTGAACTGGGAGAAGTGTCGTTGTTAGTAATATCTGAGATACAGCTATCAATATATTAGTTACTGTATAAAGACTTTGTATAAATTGTAGAGGCTACTAAAAAGAGATGTTTTCCAATTCTTGGAAACTTATTTCTTTGTTTCTTTCAGTTTTTCAAATTTCTTTGATCCAGGCACTATGTTAGGGCTATGAAGGATACAAAAAAAATGAATGAAATGCAGATATACTATTCACTAAGAATAGGGCTGAACACCCGTCTACAGTTCACGGCATGCATAAAGATTTACATCTAAGGTTGGTTTACTAAGTGAAAATCATATCTAGTCAAAATTCCATTAAAAATGTCTAATGAGGATAACTCTATGGATACCAATATACTGCCTTCGAAGCCCTGGGGACAGGACATTTCCTGTAACTTTGGGAAAGAATGCTGCCTTTTCAGTTGGATCTGGGATGTGGTGTGTCTGAATTTGTCCATAAATACAGGAATCATATTTGGTTCACAAGACTTGGGAAATTTATGGCTACCAATGTGGGGTTTACTCAGACACTTTCTCTTGGAGCAGGACAGAGATGAGGGTTAAGCAGGGAAGTCACCCGCAGTATTTAAAAAGGGCTCCCTTCTTGCTCATGCTGTCAGTCTCTTCATTTTTTATTTTTTATCTAAGTTTTCTTAAGATCAGTGGGTGTCAGATAATACATGAGCTTGCTATATAATGCGAAAGGTAATGAGATGTCAAGACAGACACACACAGGATACCATAAGGGAAATTTTAACCAATTTCAAAATAACTAAAAATTACCAAGAAGAGGAAATTTACTAGATTTTAATAGTATTTATTTATGAGGAATAAGATAAAATTCCAAAAATAAAGTCGTTCTGAGATATTATTAACTGGAAAAGTAGAAAGACACACCACAAGATTTACAAAAAGTAAATAAATAATATATGAATTAAAGATTAATGTATTTCTTTTTAAAAGCTTTGGAATAAAAACCAGAAAGAGAATAATCATGTTTTACCACACCCTTGCTTTGATTTTTCTAAATATACCACAATGAACCACACCTGTGGAGACCATCAGGTCTCAGCCAGGCACAGAGTGTGTGGGGCTGATGACATTCAGACTCCATTCCAGTCAGAACGCCCGGAGCCTCTGCCAGGGTCTCCACAGACAAAGAATTGCACCCATCCAAATGGAACATTCCTCCCACGAACCTTTGATCAGGCGGACCAGTCTCCCCAGCACTGACTGCACGACAGTAGTGCTCCAAGTCATCACATTTCTCCTAAAATAACCAAGAACTGTTAAAAGTAAGATGTAAAATATATACCATAATTGACAAATAATGAGTTTCTATAAAAGCCTGAGATTCAAAACTCATTTTAAAAATTTGAACATATATATTTCAGTTTTATGTACATATATATGTGTATATATATATAAACAATTCTAACACTGAAAGTTTTTATCTTGTTGCCAATATGTAGAATTTTTGTTACCCACACATGTCCAGAGCTACATAAGGGCAAAGTTAAGAGTAATGTGAATTGCTAAGGGAATTAAGTTGCCTTTTCTCTCCCTAAAATCTTTTGCTGCTCATACTCTCTTCATCTCTGAAGCTGTGACCATCTCGGCCTTGGCAGACACAATCCTCAAACCCTCACATCATTCAGACACAGTTGCACTTGACTCTGAGGATGAAGGAAAGAGATATACAGATGCCTAAGTGATGTTCATCAGGAGAATGAAAGTTCAGGGATTATGGTAGTCAGGACAGGGCTGTTTGTATTTTTAACACATTTGTGTGCGTGAGTGAGTGTGTGTGTGTGTGTGTGTGTGTGTGTGTGTGTGTGTGTGTGTGATGTACTGAGCTCTCTAAAGAGTTCTTGGTAGGAGAAATCACAAATGTGGTTGAGCACCCTGAGAGTAGGGATTCTATCTCATTCATCTTGTAATCATATTACTCACGTCCTTGTCTGGCACTTAGTACAGACTTGATACACAGTAAGTAAGCGAGTGGATGAAGCACGTTCCTGGTAAGTTTTAAGCAGCATTGTTTTCCTCTCTTTTTTCCTAAAGTCATAATGTTTCAGGTCTATGTGAAACATAGATTCAAACTGTAGCAGATCTAAAGGTTCTATTCTATAACTCTGTCACTGCAGAAGGTCTGATCCAGGGACAGCCCAGTTTATGAATCCCAAAGTATCCTAAAGGACCTCCTTATATTTACTGAGCTGCTATACATATATCAGAATCAGAAAGCAGTAGGTGGAGGTTGTTTCCCGTTTCTGAATCCAGCTCAACTGCCAGAGCCTTCCTTAGGTTGCTTCTTGAACCTCTCAAGAAAGGGCATCTCAACAAGCTGAATCTGGATTGGAGATAGTAAACCAAGCACCTGGTAAGAAGCAAGACTAGAATTGCATCTTTTCTCTGCCATTCATTAACTGTATGACTTAACTTTCTGAGACTTCAGATTCTTCCTTTGTTAAATTAGGAGATTTGTATTATATCTTCAAAGTCACACCTATTCTAAAATTATGTAGTTTTATTTAAATAATATAACTGAGCAAAATGTTCTCTAAATTTTGCATACAATGATGAACTCAGGAAAGTACCACCATGGACCCTTTAGTGGGCCGACAGCAGGTTAAATAGATATTTCCAATGCTTACTCAGTTTGTTGGCATCAGTAAATTTTGTTTATTGGTGATTGAAAACAAAGATCTACCTGAAAACCATTTATTTAATACTCTTCATATGCTAGGTTACTATTTAGTATCTCAGTACTAGGTGAGATAATAAAGATTCAAAGATAAGCCAGAGTGTGTGCTCTCAAACTCAGGTAAACTTGCAAACAAATTTAACAGAATGTAGTTAAGTGGGCTCTCTGAGAGTTTTTAACGTACAAGGGGAGGTACAAAGAACAGAGAGGTTCCTGCAGAGGAAAAGGGGTGAGAAAGTAACAGGAAAGGTGTAGGTGAGAGATCTCTATGGCAAGTATTAGGATCATTTTAGTCTTGAAAGTTCCTTATTGGTGCAAGAGCTATTTGGGGAATAGCTTTTGACGACTGTACTCTTTTAAGCAAAGCAATGTGATGACAATGTTTGGCGTTAGCACAGAGGGGGAGCCAGTGAGTGGCAGACTGTGTTGTGGGCCTGCTGCATTTTGATTTATGTGTTTTTCTATGGCAGCGGATGGTTCAGGTTTCCACTGGTGCATATTTTCCTGCAGTGGGCCCAAGGGAGGACATAGTGTTGAGCAGAGCTTTAGAGATGGATTTACAAGCAAATTGCTCAAGCTTTTAGATGACTTGTCTCATTAGCAGTGGTGAGAATGGTGAGGACAGAGGAAGGAAGAGGTCAGAGATGCTTGGTATGCAAATGATTTCGTAGTCAGAAGCAGAACATTGAGAGGAAATATGTTCATCGTTACTTAGGAATCATTTTGTCCAGAAAAGAAGATATTAAGTTTGCATATAACAAGTACTCAAGAAATGCTTATCAACAAACAGTTACAAATACCTACCATGTAATAGGTTCTGTTGTAAGCACTTAATTAATATTTCTGGAATAATATAACATTTAATTCAAAATGCCAAAAAAAATCAAACAACCTATGTATTTGATTTTTGTGAGATAAAATTTAAAATATCGATTAACCTGTAACCACACATTATGCAAACACATTCCTCTGTGAATATGTTTGAATGTAACTTTTGTTTTTGTAAAATATTTACTCATTATGTGAAAGAGGAAATACAAAGGTCTGCTTGACTATCTGATGGGCACTTTTCCAGTGGAGTTTCTCTACTGTTTTACTTTGGTTTTACTTTCTATCTTACTTTGTATGCACCTATTTGGGAATCACCTGCTGGAGAATTGGAGAACAAAAATGAATGCTCTAAATTTAAAGGTAACAAAACCTCTTCTCAATATTCAGGCCCAGGAGGGATAAAGTGAGAGAGGGTTATAAACTTAGTATATATTCTGATCATTTCAGGATCATAAGGGGTAAAAAATGAACATGAAGGCCTTTTATTTGGAAGGCTGGGAAAGGAAGAAAAAGAACATAAAAAGAGATCTGTTATAGGGTTCACTTCTTAATTATTTTACTAAGGATACAGTATTTTTAGTAACTGACACTTGCAAATTATTTTTATTATGAGTATTCTACTTTTTTGGTCAGAGGAAAATAAAAAAAGTCATTGATCCCATCATTTTCCACCTGACATTTAATTGACCATTTGAAAACAACCTTCAGTAAAGGGAAAAATGCCCTAATTTTGGGTCAGGGAAAATTGTCTTCTCAGACATCACCCAGATCAAAATGTCACAATTATGTGTCAGCATTCTCTAGTTCAATTCAAACTCTTCCTTTTGGATCAGCTCTTTTTCTTTCAAAGTACTCATAGAAAATTTGAACAGGGCCATTGGAGCAACAAACTCTATTGAAAATAACCAAATAAATTTTTAGAAATATATTGGAAAAAGATAGAAGTGACCTAGAAAGTAAGAAACAGAGGAAAGGAAACCTATTTAATTCATAGCAATCTCAACCAATGGATGCTTTTCTGGACAAGAAAGGAAGTTGCTTGGGAATGATTTTAAGCAGTCAGAGTCATCTTTAGCTCAGTTTACTGATGAAGCTAATTTAGGACACTGAGCTAAAAGGTTACCTGAAACTTCACCCACACTGAACTGAAGGGCTACCCAAACCTGAACCCAAACATCTTTGTAGAAGGCTTATGCCATCCTTTGCACTTTGTGTCTTTTCTTCTTTTTTTTTAATTTTTATTTTAAAGAGGATAAAACAGAATAAAAGTAATCAAAACAAACCAGTATAAGAGATACAGGACTTCAAAACATTATGAAATCAATGATACTTCCTATAATGTCTTTTGAGGTCTTCAAAATCACTGCAGACATAGTAAAAATCAAACAGAACCAAATAGAATAGAAGCAATAAAAACAAAACAATGAATGCAATAAAAGACTTCAAAACAAGCCAATAGTAAATCCAAAATTGCTACCATAATATATCTTGCTAACTTTGAAATAGCTGCTCCTGCTATGGGATTTAACATAATCAAACAAAACAAAAGAGAATAAAACCCAGTCCAACAAAGCAATGGAAATAATATAGGACTTCAAAACAAGACCATAGGGAATCAACAATGGCTACAACCCTCAGAAGGTGATCCCCCCTAAATGCCACACTGCGTACTGCTATCCTCTGAACCTTATGATCAGACCACTGGCCCTAGACCTGCAATGTTACTAAAACACCAAAGCACCACAGGCATACAATTTCATTTCACCTCGATAGCTGTCATCATAGCCTGCATTTCTCTGGATAAGCCAGTCACTTATGGCAAGGTGGGAAGGGGGTTGGTATCTCTTGTTTGTCAGCCCGTGTGCCGAAAGGCACTGGGGTCTGTCTGTTCCAGTTGGGTGGACCACACATGGTGCTGGTTTCCAGACTGGGCTTGCTTGCTGGTGTGGCCTTGTTCTCTCTACCCCAGGTCAGGAAATGGCGCTGACTCATGGGGAGAGGATGGGGTCTGTCCGTGTCTTTCCTTCTTAAGTTGAATTTCTCTATTCTGTCTGAGTTCTAATTTTTTTTTTTTTTTGCCTTTTCCAGCTAGCCTTTGCTCACTAAATTCATGTCAAAATATCTCTCAGTGTTTGCTTACAGGCATGATCTACTCATGGGATAATTTTCTGCCTGAGAAAACAGGTCAGTTAGATACTAAAAGGGGAGTGGTAGAAGGAAGCAAATGACAATAAGTAAAATAGTTTTCACTGGTCAGATTCTCAAATACTCAAAAATATTTGTAAGAATAAATGAGTTTCTAAAATTTCTGCAATTCAACTAGTTGTGTTGTGGTGGCAGAGGTGCTAAAAGCAAGGTCTTTTGTTCAACTGGGATCCTTGTAGAAATCAGATAGTGTTTATTTAATTTTTTAAAAAGTACTTATTTATAATAGGTCTAACCTAACGTAGATTTGTTTTGCTTTGTTTTACTCTCCAACAGCTGTGGTGTGAATAGGGCATGGTATTAAAGACTGTGGCTTATTTTTTTGTATATAAAAACCCCTAAGAGGGGAATAAATATTTTTTACTGGTACCTTGTGCCCTGGATATTACCTTTTATAGTATTTCTTACCTCTGGACTCAAGTGTTCCCCAAAGGATAGACAGTACCTAATTTGAGATAGGCAAGAGACTTGTTAATTTTTATTGTCCACCATAGCTTAAAGAAAAAGATGAGGACAGTTGGGCCATGCTTTAAAACAACATTTCTCAAACTTTAGTAAGCATTTGAATCACTTGGAGAGCTCCTTAAAACACATACTACTGGGCACCAGCCTGAGAGTTCTTGATATAGTGCATCTGAGATGAGACCCAGGAATATCTGCTTCTAATAAGTTCCCAGAGAAGATTAATGCTGATAGTTTTGGAAGAACCCTTGCTCTGGTCTAGGAAGATTGGAAAAGGAGAAAGAGATTGAGTATTGAGGCTGCCGTTAACAACCAAAGAACAATGCCAGTCCATGTTATATGTCAACGCTTTGGTACCAATACATTTACCATCATTCTGTTTCTTAGGGCTCT
>RJWM01048954.1:0-11296 GCA_004363535.1 Dasyprocta punctata
AAAAAAGGAAGCACAATGATGCAACCTGCAGGGTGAATCGGGTTTCTCATAGACAAGAATTAAAAAGAATCAAAATATCCTGAAATCCCAAGTTCAATTAGTGTTGCTATTCTAATACTCTCCAATCACCCCATAGTGTTTGAATTCTTATTAATGTATTATCAGCGTAAGGCTTTTCGGTTTATGGGTAGGTGCCTTCGGAATAGATCATTTACTACCTTCTGAGGAAACCTACTTTACTGCAAAATATATTTAACCTTAGAGAATAAAGATTTTGAATAAACAAAGTGTATCTTCTGTTGATATCATCTGCTGTTTCTCTTCGTATACTTTCAACCACATAAAATTCTGGTAAAGATAATGAACGCATACAATTACTTAACAAATCTTACTCAGCAGATTATACACATTTGAACTTATCTAATTGTGAAAGCATCTTACAGTTGATGGGACCAACTGTTCTGTAAACTTGCTTGAGCAAGGCCATCAAACATCTATAAAATCTTACAGGACACTCACAGAACAGGAGAAAAACTCGCATGCTTTAGAGTAATCTATCGGCAAATAAGAAATGATAACTGGCTTTATTTTCTTCTAATAAATAGAGAAATCAAAGATACGTAGAAACGTGTGAAATTGTCTTGCATTTAGATTACATTTAGTGTTTTTGCATGGAACTTGGAAATAAGTTTAGTAAGTCTATTTTGTTTAGTGAAACAAAACAGAAATACAGGGTACATTGAGTAAATGTGCATCTTCCTTGTTTCTGGACCTAAATTGCAATATTTGCCTCAAGCCTATTAGACAATATGCTTATATCTTTAGTATAAAGTATGCTTTAGCAAGTTCTTAAGTGTTTCATTTGAATGTATTTTTTCAAAATCCATGTTTTAAGTGTTGCATTACACCCAATTTAGACTTATGCAATGCTATAGAAGACCACAGATCAAGATAGTATGAAACTGAGTCAAGATCCCTGCGGAATTGCAATATAAACAGCATTCTTCTACATGCATATATTAATCAGGACTATTTTGATGACAGCAACAATACATGACTAATCTATGTCATAAATTACTACAGACTTTACCTATTCATGTATTTGTTTGTATGTGGTTAACTCACAGAAAAAAATAGCAATTGGAATTGTTTACAGCTTCTTTGTTGTTTTGAAATAGGTTAAACAACTTAAAATTATTTGATGTTTGAAGACTTGAAGTGGCACTAAGAATTATTTCTTTCAAGAAATGTTAATTGTATTTTAAAATAATTTAACTAGTATTGCAGGAAATTATTAGTTTATCATAGATTTTTCCATAGTACTAAACTAATGGCTTTATTAAACCTCTTTCTTCTCTTGAAAAATTAATTTTTTACTGAATCTGAATATTGAGAACTGTATTTCTGCTCATATTTTGTGGATAAAATATTCTTGACTTTATTGTGATAAACAAATGTGAAAATATTTTAATTTAATTTGAAATGTAATCACTTGATGCCTTTTAACTAAATAATAGTCTCATTTGAAGTTTAATGTATGAATTCAAACTCCACAATCATTTTTCTTTAATATTTGGTTATTGGTTTTTGAGGGCTTGTTTCTTAATGATGATAGTTATGCCTGTTTCTCCAAGGTTAAGTAACGATCTTCTAATTATGATTTCCAATATAATTTTACATAATTAGTAAGAAAGATTTCAAAATTCCCAAAGCCTTCGGTGAAGTGCTATTTCAATGTTTTCTATCACATTTAAGTCAATATTTCCCAAAGAAGTTTCTAAAGAACACTAGATCTTTAAGATGCTGCTTGAAAATAAGTTTGGAAAATACTATATACTTCAGTTCCTTGTTGGAGCACTATGATAAATATTAACAATTCTGTGGCTTTCTGAACGTAAAATACAAACTACTCACCAGCCTTTTAAACGTATTTTACTTTGAATATTCTTTTCCATCATTAATGATTTTCTTTTGTCTCAAAGTAAACCTATTGCATTCTGCAGCTTGTAACATGTCTTGGGAAATTCCTGATACACATCATATTGTTACGCTTGCTAACAAAAAATTTAATTTACACTAAAATAAGTTTTCAAAAGTTCTAAAAAATGAGAAAACCTGCCTTACAGGTCTGAAAGCTCTTCCCAAAATCTGCTCTAGAAGCAATAAAAATGGGATGAACATTATGACACTTATGACATAGACCTGGCAGGAACTTTAGTAGCCGGAAAAAAAAAATCTAGGGCATGTGGCATGGAATGACTGTGTGTTCATCCATAACATGAAAACTAGGAACTACCACTTAAGATAAAAAAAAATGGAAGATAATCTTACTGAACAAAACATTTTCAAACAAAATAGAGGACTAGTTTATGATTTTGTAACAGAAAGAACAGGATAAGCCTGAGAAATAGAGAATACAATTTCCTAGGACAGTGATAGGTTGGCTGGACAGTGGAGAAAGCAGTGGGTTTATTGCTTAGAGAAATGAGTTGCTTATAGCTATGCTTGGTGTCTCATGAGCTCCACAGACCCCATTCCTTTCCCCTATTGAGGACATCAATGACGATCCTTCAGAGCCTGCAGATGTTCTTGTGGAAGTCTAATTTTCTGTGGCTCAGTGCTTTAAAATTGAAATGAAGTCCTCTACATTGAAAAGTTAAAGATGGATAATTGGAGATGTCGATCTTGGCTAGAAATGAACCAAAATTCAAAGCAATAAGATAACAGAATATTCATGTAGGAGTGGTGCTTGTCACATTTATACTAGTTGGCTAGGTCTTCAGGTCTTAGGAAGATTGGCAATTTTTTACATGGTTTTCAAGGAACTGTCTGTATTTAGAAATAAAATACCTTCAAGGATATAAGAAGATTGTGAAGAAAATACCTGGAGGGGTATTTTAAAGTCTATGTTGATGGCTGTGTAATGTGTATTTTTAATATCAGACTGTCCAGTTGAATATCTGCATACCATTTGACCTGGCATCATTGAGTTATTCAAATTATATTCTACAGTAAAATATAATAAATACAGAGTAGTTAGAGAGGATAAAGTTTTTTTTATACTGAATAAGAAAAAAATTAGATACCAAAGGTACATGTTTCTAACTTATTTTAAATTTGCCAGAGGAAGAGGTGTTGTATCCTGTTTGAATAACTTACCTGGATAGAAGTCAGATATGTGAATGGATGCTACTTAGACATAGGTGGTGGGAGAGTAGCATAATAGACTTCCCAAAATTTCTGTGAAATGATGTCTCAGTCAGTAGAGTCCTGCCATAAATACTGAAACTGGAGATGCTTCCAGTAATTCTAGAGTTCATCTAGGCATGACACAGTCGAGTCAACACATCATTTCTCTGAACTGTGTATTCTGATCATCAAAATATTTTAAATCTCTATTTAGTTTTCATGTACATATAAGTATATCAGTACATACTGATACATAAATCCATGAAGTTAACTTGTTCTATGATTTTAGGGGAGATAGCAGCAGTCCTGTTCATCGCCAGTCGCAGAATTCACTAAGATAAGCACAATTTTGCATACTCTTTGGTTTGCAAACTGAAATATTCTTGAACAGAAACATACCTGAACCGAGGTACTACTGTGTGTGTATAAATATAAATGTATTTACTACCGTGTGTATATAAACACATGTATTTACATTTATACACATGACATATATATATATATATATCAGTATGTAGTGTTACTCAGATATATATATATATGTGTATATATATATATGTATATATACATATATATATATAGAGAGAGAGGGAGAGTGTTCCTTAGATAAGAGAAACCATGCAATATTTGAGCTGGTATGTCTAACTTATTTTGCTTAACATTATGCTCTCAAGTTGTTTTGTTTTACTTAGGAATGCCTCAAGTTTCTTTTTGGCAACATAGATCTCCATTGTGCATAAATATGTTATCCTTGTTCATTCATCTGTTGATGGGCATATATACTATTTTCAAGATCTAGCTATTATCAATTGTGTTGTAATAATCATGAGTATGCATGCATCCTATAATATGATGAATTTTACTCTTTTGGAAATATACATAGAAGGGAGATATCTGGATCTAATGGAATTTGTTTTTGAGGAAATAGGGAGAAGTTCAACTACTTCCTCAAAATACACATTCCATTTAAAAATACATTTTGATATATATACCCATTGGTTTCATTTAAATTACTAATTTACCTTAATTGATGAAAAGAAGGATTTTGTTACTGTTTTTTTTATTTGAGCGAAGAAAAACAAAACAAACAAAAACAACAACAACAACAACAAAAAAGACGACATATATAGTAAAAACAACAAGCAAAAGAGACAAGCAAATGACTAGAGTAAATACACAACACTGCAGGTTTACACAACCGGTAGATAGAAGCTTGACAATGGTTGCAATATTGCGCATCGTTATCTTTAAAATGGTTTCTTACATTATCAGATATAGACATGCTAGATTGATCTAATCATATGAGTATTAATTGTGTTTTCTCAATAACGAATACATTCAGCAGTGTTCTTTTTAGTTATCTTACATATACATATATACAGGTTTATATTTTTTCCTCTTCCCTTTTCTCTTTCCGCCTATTCCCTTCCCAATTATCTTTGCTCTCTGAGCTGTTTTTTACCCTTCCATAGTATTTATTACAGATTTTGAATCATATATACTTTTCCATTTCTTACACTAGGGAGACAATACAGTATTTACACGTGTGGATTTGATTTATCTCGCTTATGAGTATGGTCTCAATTTAAAATAATTTTTTGTTTGTATTTTATACTGAGTGATTAGTTTGAAGATAATAATACACAGGGTAATAACAATTGGTATTCTCTATCTAGTTTATTATGAAATTTTGTTTCACTTTATAAAATACAATACCATTTTACATTTCAAATTCTCAATTGATTTCTTATATCAGTACTTGGGAAGCAATAATGATAAGTAATAGGAGCTGATAGGCCAGGAGTGAATTCTGAGGAACCACACCCAGCAGTGCTGAGCTGAACTTATTCAACTTCTTTATTCAGTTTCCTCATGAGTAAGGAGGTTAACATCATTACCTTAGATTAAATAATAACGGAAACTATATAATGAATTCCAGACACCGCTAGGCTTTCTAGAACAATAGAACACTTTGTGGTTGTTTGTATTTTCATCATTTTATAAGAGTTTAAAAGTTTTGTATCACTATAAGTGAAAGTGACTGATAATCATATATATGTGTGTGTATTTATATTTATTGAGACATTAATAATCAAGTAGTCAAGTTATCTTGAGATAACTTCCCTAATGGGCTTTGCTTTTTACTGTTGAAAATTGATCGGTGGGACCTTTCAGTTGCAATTTGACTGTCTTGAATAGTGTTAAACCTTTGCCATATGAGATATTATTATGTAAATTTTTGCCAAAATAACTGAGATTTGCTTTAAATTTCTTTTGGTTTTTCTACTATATAAAATAATTTCTTAAGATGGCTTCAGTATAAAGTAGTCTTTAAAGTGACTTGTTGTCTGAGAATGATACAGAATACAAGCTATTCTGCAATGTGTTTGTATTGTTATGTTCCTATACCATAATTTGGTTCTTCATATATTAGATTAGTTTTTCATATGTGACAGATGCTGCACATATTTGTCATTATTATCCTTTGTCTCTTGCGCTTATTATGGCTTTTTTTGTTAACTGTTTTGTTAAATTAGCCTATCTTTTCCTATATAAGAATATGCATATTGAGATATAATTATTAGCTTTTAAATTAATTTATCTATTTTTTTTTTTTAGTACAGTAGTACCTAGGTAGCCTCAGAAGATTTTTCTAGGGACCCAGTGTTTGCAAAAGTCTGTCAATGCTCAAGTCTCATGTAAAATAGTATATTATTTGCATATACTCTACACACATCCTCTCATGCACTTTAAATTGTCCCTTGATTACTTGTAGCACTTAATACAATGTAATTGTTATGTAAGTTGTGCTGAATTGTTTAGGGAGTAATGACAAGAAAAAGTCTGTACACAATTAATACAAATGCAAGTGTATTTTTCAAATATTTTGGATCTGCCTTTGAACACACACATGTACATAATTAATACTAATGCAAAAGTGTTTTTCAAATATTTTGGATCTGCCTCTGTTTGAACACACACATGTAGATTTCAGGACAGAGATTTGGTTGTACTTGTGTACCTTCATTTGTTATATTTAAGTATAATATTCATTTGGAGCTTATTTGGCATGAGATATGAAACAAATTGCTTCATTTTCCATGACTCCAATTATTAAATATATTTTAAGAAAAAATTATAGTTTCCTGAGTGATTTGAATCTGACTTTTTATCATGCAATAAATTTCCATTTTTATTTGGATTATTTTCCTCAGTTTGAAACCTCTTTTATTTCATCATTTTATGAACTTATACATTAGATATACTCTTAATATTCTAAGAAGATCATATTCATATATAAAGACTTTTTTTCTATTTGTTTTATATTGTTTTACCTTAATTAAATGTCATTATTTCTGTTAATCTTATCATAGATTATCTAGGGCTGCAACTGTCAAACTTTTCTCAATGATTCGTGTAGGATTTTAGATCTTTTGGGTAATGTAGTCTCTGTTACAATGGACAAGTTTATTGTATATTACAAAACCAGACATAGATATTTCATAAATGAATGAACGGAAATATGCTTCAATAAAAACATATTAACAAAAACAGGAGACAGAGAGGTCATAGTTTATTGACCCTTGTTTTGGGGCTATTTAGAAATAAAATTGTACCATTTGGAAAAATATGTATTTTATTGTTGTTGATTGGTGAGCATAACTAATAGTCTTTGTTTCATTGTGTTGAGTTTTGTTTTCATCTGAGTATGTTGGTTAACATTTTCTTGGTACTTATAAATATTAGCAGGAGATATTGGGCAAACTTGCTTTCTGTATTGCTTAGTAGGAATGCATTTCCAAGGCTTGTTTTGGGGTGCTTCACATATGTATGAGTCAACGTTTTACTAGAGAAACAGATATAACATGAGATATACAAATGTGTAAGAAATTCCCAGGACGGTCACTCACTCACAGTTGAATGAGGAAGCATGCAGAGGGTGTCTGCACACTGGAGGCCGGAAGTTTCAGTCCAAGGCCTGGAGTTCACTGCAGTGTCCTGTATGAATCCATTTTGTCTGCAGTGGAAGGCTGAAGTGTCTATGCTGGAAAGTTGAAGGATACACAGCAGAAGCCAAACAGTCTATGCTGGCATCCGGGAGACGATGTCCAAGCTGAAGGCAAAGACTGGAGGTCCTCCAAAAATCAGAAGCAGATCCATCCTTTCTTATTTCTCCTTTATACCACCCAGGCAATGAGTCACTCTAGGGTATAGAACTGCTGAGCCGATTTAGTTAAGCTTCTAAACTTCTCAAACTGACACAATCAACCATTATAACATATGAACTTTTTACCATGCAAAGAATCCAGTATTTCCTCTTTGTGATGGTTTTCTTTTTCTTAATTAGGGATAAGTCTCAGATTTTATAAAATACTTTTTTGGCATCTACAAAAAAAATATGAGTTTTTAATTTATAAATATAAATTATACCAAAGGATTGAGTGTTAAAACTTTTTTTTTGTTTTTTTTGCAGCAACGGGGATCAAACTCACAGCCTCACGCCTGCCAGACAGGTGCTTAAGCCACTGAGCCAAACTCCCAGCCCTAGTTTTTTGAGGCAGGTTCACACTATGTAGCTCAGGCTGGCCTTGCGCTTGCGTTTTAGCCCAAGCGGACCTTGAACTCACAATGCTCCACCTACCTCAGCCTCCTGAGTGCTGGGATTAAAGGCATGCACCACCATGCCTGGCTGTTAAACCATTCTTATATTCTTAAAATAAACTCCACTTGTTCATAATGCTTTATTTTGATGCATTTAAGACAATTGGTTACATTTTTATTTAAGAATTTTGCATCGATATGTGTAAGTGAGATTGAATTATTAGTGCATGTATACTGTATATATGTAGATATTTGTGACAACTACTTGTCACTAAAGAATCTGAATATTTTCCTACTTTGTTATTTTTGATGAAATAATATTGTGATTATGGATTCTGAAAATTTGAAGAATTTCCTTGCAAAAAATTCTAAAAATAGAAATTTTCTCCATTCCTATATCCAATAACTGAAAGACATTCATTATTTTTTTCTTTCAAGTTCATAGGTGTGGTTCCTACTCCTTTATTTACTTTGAAATTTCTTTTACATTTTCTAATCCAGCAATAACAGGTGACTATTCTTAAGCAGGAGTAAGTTACAGAGTTGGTTTGCTATATTTATTTAACAACTTGTTATCGTTAACTAAAGAAGTTTTGTTTTTGTTTTCTTTTACTCAGCAAACTTCTTGCAGTGAAAGTTGGGAAAGGACTGGTGTGTATCTTGACTTGTGATCCTTTTTATTTAAGAAGAATCATTCATTTCTCTCTTCACCTCACTGACCTGCCTTCAAATGATGCCTCTATATTTCACCTCAGTCCCCTGTCCCAGAGGTGGGACAGCAAGACTGTCATTTCCATTCCTGTGAATTTTCCTGGCCTCATGCCTTGTCAATAATCATTCCTCTGATCTGATCAGTATTATTTTGCTAGCTTATTTAGTCCCCTATTTCTGTATGAATTTAATTTGCAGCATTTTCTACGCACTATGTTTTCAGCAGTTTGTGGTCAATGATACTTGCTATTATTATTGATATTTATTTCTGGAAAACTGGTTGCCATTGTTCTAAGGAAATATAGATTCTCCTTCAGTGTTTATGGAATTGCTTATAATAATGCTACAAGTCTTAAGATGTTACACTACGAATTCCTTATATAGTCGTGGTTTAAATTTTAATGTGCAATAACATTAGAAATCGTCAACTAATTCTGTGCAATAAGAACATGAAATAATCTAAAAATGTGCAATCAAAATTGTCAAGCTCCTTTATGCTCCTTTGGCCTCTGGAGCAATTTTTGACAATTACATAAATCATGTTTAACCATGATGATAGAACTTCTAGGGTAGACTATTAAGATGACCACAACCTAGTAGAATTTGTACTCAGGTTGGGCTCATCCTCATTTGGAATTTTTATCTATGGGTGTAATAATCTGTAGCCTAAAAACACTCATGGATCTGAAGCAGTGTGACCTGGATTCTAATTCTGCATTCACAGGTAGGCACCTAGTTGGGTGGCTGGTTACAGCTTCAAATCTTGGCCTTTTCACTGTAAAATGATTGGATTTCTATGGTAGAATGATGAAATCCAACTCAGGAATTTATGATTCTATCTTGATAACATCTGTGCTATAGTTATTTCTTTTCATTGATCCCAGATGGGATGTTCACCTGCAAATGACCTCACATCTTTTTCCTCTTGACAGAATAACAGAACTCCCTAAATATCCCTGTAGTCATGTCTGCGACTAGGTCACAGTTCACAATGCCCTGAGACGAACAATGGTTCAATACTTGCAGCTGGCGAGTTCTTGATTGCTTGCTTTTGCAATCATTCTCTATCTCAATCTCACTCTCCTTTCTTCTCATTTTTTTTCTCTCTCATCTTTCATTGGTCTCCTTTCATTGCCAGTATGAGGAAAAGAAAAAAAAGAACAAGACATGAGTGGATATTTATTTCTGCTAGATTATTTCAGCTTCCCATAGAACGTGGTGGGGGCCATATCTCAGGCTGAAGCAAATCCTTTGCCTGCCTGCCTTGTTGCTAATTGCACCATCAGTTAAGTTAATTTCTTACTTGCTTCAATAAGTATCCTTGGATCTTTGGAAGCAAATTATTATTATATATGTTTTACCAAGTTTCCATTCTATTAGCATCACCTTTCTTAAATTCACTTACGCTGATACTAAAGAGTAGCAATCCTTAAGAATCATGAAAATATTGAGTGTGCTCATTGATTTATACACTTTAATCTTATTGAAAATAAGGAACATATTTGAAATGAGATATTTTGGTTTCTTTTCTCTATGTCTATCAAAATAGAAGTCAATATTTCTTGTATTAATTTTTCAGTACTATTGAAAGTATTTATTTGAAAGTATTTATTCTTCACAATCAATATCTGGTTTCTTAATTTAAACCACCTCTAGGTATGAGACTTGCTCTGAGTCTTTTTTAGAACTGAAGTCAAAGTATTAATTTATAAATAGATGAGTAAAATACTAATTGAGATTGCATTAATTTTACACTAATTTTATGACAGTTTCAGTTAATATAACCACAACAGAGGTCACATTTCTTATCTGTTTCACGGAAAAAATTATAAATAAGTAAATAAAATGTTTCAATTTCAATTTAGATGAAGTTTTTTCCTTCTATGATACTGCATTATACTTCAAAGTAAATGGAAAATTCAAAAGATGTATTTAAATAATTTTGTTTCCTTAGTTTAAAAAATTGTTGAAATTTAACTATTTTGCATAGAAATATCTCAGGTGTCTTGGGATTTGGTGGAAGAATTTAGTGTCACATGCATTGTTTTAAAAAAAACAGAATGTCAGGTAAGGTAACTAAGCACCAAAAATTTTATAAATACTCACTCGACATAATCATTAATTCACAAAAAAGGAAAAATTATTTTTGGACATGCCAACCAGATGTTAGATGCAAATAAGTGAATACTTTGTCTCCCTAGTAGCAAAAGAAAAGTACTGAAAAATGAATACAAGAAAATATAAAAGGCAAAGAATTCAATAACCCAAATTAAAACCTTTGAAAAACTGTTAATAATTACAGTGAGTCTTGAATTTGAAGTCAAAGTAATAATTCTCATTGAAAGGGAAAATCACAATGGTTAATGATATTAATTAAACTCCTCATTTGTTATAATGAGGTTTTTTTTATTTTTTAACGTATTTCAATACTGAAAGATATGCAAACATTCTGTATTTTAAAAAACAGAAGATAATTTTTAAACTGTAGAATATGACTTTTCAGATATGTGTGTATTTATACAAGAGCAAGTTATACTCTAACTTTATACATAATATATTTGTGCTCTATAATTATGCATGTATGTATATAGATATATAATTCCATACACATAAGTATCTGTATAATATTTTAAATAGCTATTAGTATTGCATTATTGAAATTTGTATTTATGTACTCTCTGAACCTCACTGCAATTTCATATGTCTTATATATAGTCCAAGAATATAGTAACATTGAGCATATTTTTTCTTTAAAATATATATATTATATATATATACACAAAGCACAAAATAC
>RJWM01048955.1:0-11296 GCA_004363535.1 Dasyprocta punctata
TTTTTTTTTTTTTTTTTTTTTTTTTTTTTTTTTTTTTTTTTTTTTTTTTTTTTTTTTTTTGCGGCACCAGGGATTGAACTCATAACCTCGCGCCTGCCAGACAGGTGCTTAAGCCACTGAGCCAAACTCCCAGCCCTAGTTTTTCGAGACAGGGTCACACTATGTAGCTCAGGCCGGCCCTGGGCTAGTGTTGTAGCCCAAGCCGGCCTCGAACTCACAATGCTCCGCCTACCTCAGCCTCTGGAGAACTGGGATTAAAGGCATGCGCCACCACGCCCAGCTTGATCATGCATTTTTTAGAAAATCTAAAAAAATGAGGTGAAAAGCAACAAAACAGTTTTCCTAACATCATTCATTAAAGAATTTAGTTGTCGTATAATTGCTAAATACTTCTTTGCATTAAATTTCTATATATATAGTTTATTGGCATTTATTTCCATTAAAAATGTGTTACATGTACTGTGCCTCTTCAATGGCCTTTAGGTCAAGGACTGTGAAAATTCTAACTCACTTTTCTTGCTAGATAAAAAAAATAGCTTGCTAATTTTGGGTTTTAGTAGAAGATGACAAAGACCTGGAAAAGGACTTTATTCCTAAAAATGTTGAAAGCACCCTGATCTCCACATTTGTGTCAGATCTCCATTACTCCAAAGCCCAAAAGGTGAAGTGGAGTAGCCCAGGAAGAAGTGTACATGCAGTGAGTTTGCATTAGAAACTCCATGCTTAGGGTACCCTGAGTATTCTATAATTGGATAAGGGAAAAACACTTCTTAGCAATAGTTAACAGTAAACAAACATGACCTGCCCTCTAGAGGGAGACCCCATCTTGATCATCCAAAAGAGTTTTCTACATAAATAGACCTGAAAACACATTCTGAAAAAAAAATATCATGGCCACTGCATGCAAGATATACAGAACTGCAAAAATTCCATGGAGAATCATCTATCATCAATAAAAAAAATTAAAAGTCACTGACTTTGGTGTGGATATTTTTGTCACTAATCACTTTCTGAAATTTTTTATTTATTTACCAATGGTACAGAGTTAACTCTCTTAGGTCTCCCATATAGATAACTCACCCACAAGTTTGACGTTTTACTTTTTATTTTAAAATATAGTATACTTTCATTTTTTTGTCTAACTGCAATATCCAGAATTTTCAATAAACTGTTTCAAGCAGTTTATTAATAACTGTTCATTGTGTGCTCCTCATTTGACTAAGAATATAACTAGACTTTCACCTTAAGAATGCTAGCTTTTTGGTGACCCATTAGGAAAAAATGTAAAAAACATACAAACATGCTTTAATTTATCAGTCTGAGGAGCTAAGCTTTACTAATTACAGACTAAATTATTAAGTAGGTTCTTGGTCATTTGGGCTGCCATAGTTCAGAGTAATTTCCTTTTCCCTTTCCAAAACAATAAATAACTTCCTTTTGAAACTAGTGTTTAATACTTACAAAAATAGTAAGTTTGATTTTGGCATATATATATATATATATATATACACACACACAAATATGCACATGTCATATTTTAGATCCAAAAGCCTCACCTTTTTATTTTTATTTTTATTTTTTTGGTTCTGAGGATCAAACTCACGACCTCACAGTTGCCAGGCAGGTGCTTATACTGCTGAGCTAAATCCCTGGCATTCCTAATCTTATGAGAGGTGGGATTTTTAAAAGGTGATTGGCTTATGGGGCTTATACTCATCAGTAAATTAATCTACTGATGAGTTCTTAGCTAAAAGTGTGGTTAGGATTTGAGGCCTTGTTGAAGAAAGTGGATCATTGACCTAGAAGAGTGTATTGTTGTTCCTGGTTTATTCTTGTGATGCCCTTCTGCTATGCCATTTCTGCTTTGAAGCGAGCCAATTTTGAGCTAAATCCATTGAAACCATGAACCAAAATAAACCTCTCTTCCTTTATGTTGTATGTGTTGGGTAATTCGCCCCAGTAATGGAATGCAACTAGCAAAGTATATTGGTACCAGAAAGCGTGATTGTGACTGTGAATACACTTGAATTTGTGGTTCAGAGGATTTGGGAACTGAATTGAAGGAGGTGTTTTAAAAGATTTAGAGAAACACGCAAGAGAAAGTCTTAAATGTTGTAAGCAGAGCTTGGTGAGAAAATTTGATTGGAGTAGAGAAGACCAGAATATCAACAGGAATTCTGACAATAAAAACCAGGTATAAGTTCCTATTGCAAACAAGAGAAAGTTCACTAGGGTCCATTCATATTACATTACAACAAAGAATTTCTCTATGATTTATCTATATCTGAAGAATTTTTGTGAGGTTGAATTTAAAGTTGTCAGACTAAGTAATCTTGCCACAAAAATTTCAAGGCAGCCCAACATTTGGTTGTGACATAGGTGCCACTGGGTCCTTTCAGCCAGATTTACACAGAGAATCATGAGCAATATACAAGGGAGAAACATGAAAACAGTACAGGTTGGACAGGAAGCAAATGCCTATCAACTTGTGGCCAAAGAGAGTGTCGTTTCTGACAATGTCAGCACCATTAAAAGAAGTCAAGACTCTGCATTGGTACAATGGGAAAATTATTTGAAATCATTTCAGGAATTGTTCAAATTCCATCCATCACAAGGTCAAGGATGTACAAGGGTAAATTCCTTTGAAAGATTTTGATTTGATAAGATAGTCCCCAGGAGGGGGACTATGGAGGACCACTTAGCAAAGTTTTTGCTTAAATTCCGCCATTCAGACTCTTGAGAGTTCACAAAAGCTATGGTTCAAGTGGGCCAGGTTATGGCTCCAGCTAGCAGCAGACCTTGGCATCACCCATGTGATGCTGACTTTTCAGGCAGGCAGAATGCAAGAGTTTTGAGATTAGGGAAAATCTCAACCAGAGTTCAGAAAAAGAAATAAAAGCATTAAAAAGTAGGCAATGTGTCTCTGAGAAAGCAATCTATGAAGGTGTGAAAATGAAAATGAAAATGAAGATGTAGTGGAGACCCCAGGAAGTTGGAGATGTCAAAAACATGAAGCTTTTCAAGTTGAAAATCAAAGGCAGTCAGCACAAGTGAGACGCCATGTGGGCTACAACCAGTAATGTCATAGGTGGTGCTGCCTAAACCCTTTGCAGTTCATATCTGACTAAAACCTATTTTACGTGCTGGATTTGAAGTGAGAAGATTTAATATTTACCCTGATGAATTTCTGTCTTGTTTTGATCCAATTCCTTTCTATTCCCGTATTTCTTTCTTTGTGAATGGGAATGTTTACCCTGTACCATTGCATGTTGGAAGTATTTAACTTTAATTTTGATTTTTCACCAGGACAGACGAAGAGTTTGCCTTGAGTCTCAGAGGAGACTTCAAACTTGAACTTTTCAGCAATGTTGGAAATGTTAAGATTTTTGATGAATTTTAGAAATGGACAAAACTAATTTTGCATAATGAGATGAACATGAACTTTACAGTGTCAAGGGTTGACTGCTATGTTTTAAGCCTATTATGTCCCACAAAAGCCTCATGTGTTCAGAGATGGGGCTTTTGGAAGATGATTGAATCATGGGGGCACTTGATTCATCAGTGGATTATTACACTTATGAATTTATAGCTAAGATTTCTGTTAGGAGGTGGGCCTGGTTGAAGAAGGTGAAATTATTATTCTTTATCCAGGTTTGATAGGCATTTTAGCTATCACAGAGAAGAATTATTTAAATTGGTTTCTCAAGTGAGGTTTTTCCCCTTTAGTGGTTATTTGGAAAAATCTGGAGGCATTTTGATCATTAAGGATTAAAAAAGTGATGGTACTGTCATCAGTAAACAGAGATTCATGATATTGCTAAAGATCCAAGAACGTGCAGGAGAGTCACCAGTGACAGAAAACAACTCAATGAAGGGCATCGATATCACTGGTGTTGCTAAACTTGAAACACTTAACTCAAGTTTTATAGCAATAAGTGTACATTTATTTCATATATGTTACAATAAATTTTAGAGGACACTTTTCATTCTGACAGTGTTCTCTCTTTAATCTACCTAATTTTTATAACAAGTGATGCTCAGCAAGATTGACTATATGTTTACATTATACTGAGTAAAAACATTAAATTCAGCTGAGTGTGGTGGCACATGCCTTTAATCCCAGCACTTAGGAGGCTGAGGTAGGAGAAGCGTTGTGAGTTTGAGACCGGCTTGGGCTACAATGTGAGCGCAAGGCCTGCCTGAGTTACACAGTTCAACCCTGCCTCAAAAAACCAGGGCCGGAAGTTTGGCTCAGTGACTTAAACACCTGTCTGGCAGGTGTGAAGTTGTGTGTTTGACCCCCAGTGCTGCAAAAAAAAAAAATAAATAAATAAATAAATAAATTCTCCTGTAAGTCCTCTATAGATTGATTCTAAAATTTCAAAACTAGTAAGCAATACTTGTATTTTTATAGTAAACTTACTTTGCACTGAGAGCCCAATAAATAGGCTAGCATGCCGGATCATCATTAATGTCAACTTGACTCGATTAACAGACTCCTGAGTAGGTGATTGGGTTACAAGAGTGTTGCTTTCCAGCCACCATGAAATTGAAATGAAGATAAGTGGAAAGAAGAATAGGTAAATCATAATTTTAAAATCATATTTTTAAGAAAATTGCAGCTCAGGACATGATCAAATCTATCAAAGTTTATGATGGCTATTTTCTCTTGCAGCAAACTCACCTTAAATGTCCTCAGAGTCTTAAAAAGGACAATGGGCCTGTGACTTTCACCTGCAACTGAGCCTGTACTTTTCATGTGATACTATAGAATTACAAATTTAGTGGAATTTACTTTCTATAAATCAGCACTATAAATTGAGTACCATACTCTAAAACTTCAAGCACATGTGAATGGTTTGCATTCTAACCTAGCCCACCAACAGGTAACCAGACAGACTCTAGGGATACACACGCTGGATTATCTATCTTTAGGACAACATCAAAAATTCACGAATGCTCCCAGTCCCAGACTGTAATGTGCTTCCCTCTTCAGTACCCATACTATATTTTCTCAGAGTGTGTACTTCTTTTATTCTGCCTAATAAATCTACCTATGTATTTCACTGATACGTCCAGAAATGCTTTTCCATGACAAATTAAGAAATTATACTCGGTGGGTGGGGATAAATTGTGGTCGCCATTATTTTCCTTTGGGGAGATCTCATCCAATACCATCTGATGACCAACTGAGTACCATGCGGTATCAATCCCTTCTACCAGGAGATTCCTGCTTTAGAGCTGGCTGAACACGAAGCTTCTGAAATTGTAAGCTCAAGTAAACCTCTGCTATGTTGCCAGTTTCAACTATTTTGTCCCAACAACAGGAAAGCTCACCAATATAGCTAAGATCACTTTTCCTTCTTTATTGGTAAAATACCATAACTTCTGTTCCCATCATACAATTATGGTTAGCATTTTCTTTTGTACAGTACCATCAATTATACAATAATCATAACATTTTAAAACCTAAAATTTGTTTTACATACATGACCATGGCTTTTTCTGAATTCTAAATTAAATTCCCTGACTTTTAAAGCTTTCTCATTAATAAAAACAATGCTTTATGTTTTAGCCTACTGATTATCATGTATCTTCAGAATTATTTCATTTATTATATGGAATATATTTTATTTTGAACTCATTTCTATTGAACAGCAGGAAGAACATTGCTTTTAATGTTTAAAATGGGATTTTTAGGTAGCACATGATTTTTATCTTGAGTTTATTTTATTTTGAATGCATTATGTATTCTGATGTTATTAAAATTTTTGTTTCTCTTTTTTTTTCATAGAAGTGCAGTAGGTTATAAACTTTCAAAGTTGTTCTATACTTGGCAATGTCATCTATTTTGTTTAGAGAACTGAGCTTCACATTTACCTAATACTTTAATTTGAATATGTAATTCCATTCTAAACTTCGAAGGGTTCTACCCCAGTGTCTTTTTGTTTTCAGTATTTCTGGCCAGAACCAAGTCAGTTTTCCACTCATTCTTTTATAAAACGATATTTTTTTGGTCTCAACAGGGTTTTAGCATCTTTTTTTTTGTTCTTCACAAAGAAATGTCAGAAAATACACTTTTTTCTTTAATCTTTCTCAGCACTTGATGTAGTAAACTGTTGCAGTTTGAAGTGCTATGAATTTGATACATCAAATAGACATCCGCACTCGTGTTTACTGCAGCACTACTCATTATAACCAAGGTATGAACTCAACCAGAGTCCGTCAGAAGATAAACAGGTAAAGAAAATCTGGTACACAGAAACAGTTGAATACTGTTCACTTGTAAAACAATATAAATAAACCCAGAGGGCACTGATCAGTGAAGTAAGTCAAGCACAAAAGGACAAACACTTCATGTTATTACTGATAAATAAGAGATGAAAGATTTGATCTCATAGAGTTAGAGCATAGAATAATGGTTGCAAGATCATGGGAACTGTGGAGGGAGAAGGGTGGGACAGAAAAGAAACAGTTATCTGGGCATGGTGGTGCATGCCTGTAATCCCAGCATTTGGAGGCTGAGGCAGGAGGATCACCATGATTTCCAAGCCTGCCTGGGCTATCCTATAGCATGGCAAGACAGCTATGGTTGAAAAGAATTTATTGTATAATTTAAAAGAGTGACTAGGTTTTTGAATATTCCCAACACAAATGACAAATGCTTTGAGTGATGGATATACAAATTCCACAGATGTGATCATTAGATATTCCATGAATTTATTAAAATACTACAGTGCACCTCATAATCATGTAAAATCATGAGTCATTTAAAAATAAAATATACGAAGTCCAGCAAAAATGTGTACATTGCAAAAAGAAAAGCTTGTTCATATCTTTTAACACTAAATTTATTGAGACATCATGAGATGAATATAAGTTACCATTAGCCTCTACAATCAATGAGGTGCTCAAATTGGTGACCAGTAGTCTCCAGACATTTATTAGTATGGCAAAATCCAGATGTGTGTATGCAGTTTTTGTGGACTGTGTGTTATGGAAAATGTTAAAAAACAAAAACTTACACAACAAAATATTTTATCAAGTATCCTAATAGTCTATGGTATAGTGCAAGTAAACTTTTAAACAAGTTTTCAAAAGCGAATCTATCTTTGATTTGAGGCAGATTCTGCACTGGGATATTCGAGGCATCACAGTAAGTATGTAATGAAACTTGCTGTTATTATTCCAAGCAGTGTATCTTTTTTTAAAAAGGAAGTTACTTTATAAAATTAATTATTTCTGCCTAACTTAGGAGAACTTTTCATAGCTGAGTCATCATTTAGAAGCTATTACTTTTCCTGCCCTATTATAAAGCCTGTGAAACGTCTTTACTACTTTAGGACTCATACAGCTGTGTGAAAGAAATGCTCTGTGACAGCAGACACTGGCATTTTCCAAGGAGCAGAATCCAAAACAAGGACATCAGGAATCACTGAACAATGAGTATATTCATGGAATAGTTTGTACGCTACACTGAAAGATATTAAACCTGCTTATCCTGCAGTTCTTAAGAGATCTGAAGAAATGGGACCTTAAATTTGGTAAAAGTGAACAAATGCTTGATTATGACTTATCGTTTAATAAATGAATATAAAATTTAAAGTTTGAATTTATGATAATTAAAATTAAATGCATATTAGCAACATAAATTATAGGAGAAAATCAACTATCACTTTCAGGAAGGCAAATAACTAGTAGAATGGATCTAGAACAGAAGAAGGGACAGTAGTCTTAGCAAAACATGGATAGAATGACACAAATTATTCCCTAATGAAAAGAGAGGGAAAAAAGAATGTAAACAAAATGAAACTCAGTCCATGTACAGATGGATGTGAGTCTTTCTTATGTGATTTGGGTGTCTGAGAGTTATACATCGTATGACCTCTGAAATGAAGAATTGGTAAATTATGCTTACAAGAGGAGAGGAAAGAATTATCTTACCTTCTTTGACTTCTACAAAATCAGAAAGGGAGGCTGTGTTGGAATTTGTTCTAAAATGAAATGATGGGTCCCAGGAGATGGAAGGTAGATTTCACATTTAGGATAGTGGCAGGTCTTCCAGAGAAGACGTTTTCCCGCCCAGAAGGGAGACAGAGCGAGATCTGCGGCCTGGCTCACCGCCCACTCATTTCCTGCAAGCTCTCCAGGAGCCTTGCTTCCTCACTCACGCAGCTCCTGTCATCCATGGCTCATGGTCCCTCGTCTCCCAGGAGGACTCAGATCCCTCTCATCCTAACAAAAACAAAGCTCTTCTTGAGTACTAATGTCTATTTCATTTGTCCTATGTTTTACTATTTTTTTGGCCATAATTCCTTGAAGATAAATTTATGTCTGTGTTTTCTAACTGCTAATGTCTGAACTATTTCTCAAACCAAAATGGTCCACGTACGGCATTACATACAATGAGCCCTTCAGATGTTATGGATGATCTTTTGATTGTTAAATCTAGCCCTCGTGGCTCAGCTTTTCTCATATTGATTTTTTTGTCCTAATCTGACAACTTGCTGTTGGCATAAACCTATTTCCCAAATTGTTTCCCCTTACTTCCTCCACTTCCTGCATGCATACGATGCCCACCTATGATGTCCTCTGCTATTTTGCATCCAACCGATTCTGGAAATATTGCTCTGAAGCAAAATTTCTTTTCTCAATTTCTGATAAACTTTCAAGTGCCTCTTGGACATTTCTGCCTGAATAGACAAAGGAACCAGTAATACAGCAATAATATAGTAATCAAATAATACAGCAAATCCAATAACACAGCAATCAAAATTCATTAGCTTTTACCCAAAATATTCATTTGCAATTTTTTATTAAATATCTTTACAGTTTATTTAAATGTATTTACAAAACTATTCCACCAAAAATTATCATCTTATTCTATTTCTCATGTGAATATAATCAATGTCCCAACATACACTGGATGTAAGTTTTTAGGAGTTTTAACCATTTATCCTTATCACAACTGCTTCATCTACAATAATAACATACTAAGATGTGTTGATTTACCTTCTAAGTATTATTCAAATTTATTCATGCTTCCTCACCTCTTCAGTTTTTGTACTCTACTTTTTTTCAGGAGGATATCAAGCTAATATCCCAACTAATTATGTGTAGCTATTAAGAAGTTCTGATCTATTTTTTCTCTTGCATTCTTAAGGGAAAAAATCTGAATTGACTCTGCACTGATTCAATTTTGTGGATTGAATTTGACCACATTCTTATAGTTGGAGTTTTCATTTTTCTCATTTCCTTTGTCTTTCTTTTCCTTCCCGCTTTCTCCTCCTCTTCTTCTTTTTCTTTCTATCTTTCTACCTCTTCTTTTTCATTCTCTTCTTCCTCTCCTTCATCACCAGGATTGTCTTCTTGATTTATGGCTAATTGTTTGTCAGGATCTTAAAAACACTTTATGTGATTTATCTAACTATGAGCATTATTGTCCCTATTTTTAGGAAACTGAGTCTTCGACAAAGTGAACCACTATTAACTAGACAAAATAATAGCGCTTAGACTGGAAGTTTGTCTCATTATCACCTTATTTTTCTTCATATACCTTTCATGATTTGAAAATAAATTTTTTGTTTACTGTGCTTGTGCATTTTCTATCTTTGTAGGACAGCATTAACAGGAAAATATTGACTTTGTCTGCTTTAGCATGGTTCATTTTTGGTGATTAGACAAAATCCATGAATACAATAGACATACAATCAATTTTAAACCCAGAAAGCTTAGCTTCAAAGCCTATATTTTTCATGTGAACCAGTTCATTGTGCTGGTTAAATGCATGTAGGGTGATATTCTTTTCAGATGGTCATTCTTCTATCAAATGATTATGGATTTGGTGACGACAGAAAAAACTATCTTTGGGTTGGCATCATTTAGTCTGCACTTGTTTACAAAATCACTATGTAGCAAAACTCCCCAACTTTAGGGTTAAAACATCAATAAACTACTTGTGTGTTTAAGGTTTGTTTCTCTTTCTAACTTACAACCAGTCATAGAAAGTCAAATATAACTCTTGGGCACACACGTAGAATATCCTTTTACTTAGTCCACCTAAGGCTTCATTGTCAACGGCCTATAATCAGCACGTCTGAAAGTTTCCCTTTGCTTCCCTATACAGTTTTCTCATTCCACTGCTTGCCTTTAATTGTTTTTCCCAAATAAGTAATAGAAGCTGATTCCTTAGCTTTAGAAAACTCTATGCAAATATCCTTTTTATCCTCATTTGGTTATCTTTCATTCATTTCCACATTGGTTTGTTCCACATTACTTATAGGCCTAAGTTGAATAGAAGGTACAATGGCTTTACCTTTTTATTTTCCTTTACCTTTTTACCTTTTTAATTTCTTTGTGATCACAGGTGTTCAAGAGACCAAGTCAACCTCTACTAGCATATTTGAAAGTCCACTGATTTTTGTAAGCACACAGACTTTTATTTAAAAGTATTACATAAGTTCATCTTTCTTTAAATCTGAAGACATACAGTTGCAAAAAATCAAGTACTGTAATCATTCCAGACAAAAGAAAATGGTACAACAGGTTCAGGGTAAATATGGTAAAAGCTTCCCTGTGAAACAGAAAACATTAGTCTAGAAACTCTGAAATCCTTTTTGGGGAAAAAGATTCTCCTAAACTGAGGAGAACAAACATTCCTTGTTTAGCCCCCATTTGCGTTCCCTAGAAGTAGTTTCTAATCTGATTTTCTCTAAGGCTTTTGATACTTGTGCCCTAGAAGGCACATAATAATGTTCCTTTAGTTTCTTGGTAATACTTTTGCACAATATTCAAGGTTAAGTAATTTGTAAGTAGTGCAAATGTATTTCCCACAGTTCTGGTAGTAGTGAATCTGAGACCAAGGTGCCCACCAAGACTGCTTCCAGATAGATGTGAAAAGTTCCGTACTCTGATCAGCAGAGATGCCAGAAAGTGGAAGGGCCTATCTGATTTCCTCCTCTCTATATTAGATTACTAACATCACTCATGAAGGCTTTAATCTCATTACTTATTTACTGCTTAAAATTCTCACCTCTCCATATTATCACTTTAGTGGGTAAGTTTTAATATATAACTTATCAGAGACATTCAAATCATAGCAGCTTCCTAATTTCTTCCTTGACTATCTTGGCATACACCATTAAAAAAAAATATGTTTTCTTGGAGGGTGATCAATGTTATAGCCCCCTTTCAGCCTGTGAAAATTTGATGTTTGAAGCTCTTTTTTACTCTAACCAATCTGGCAATATTATGAAACATGCAGTTATGTGTTGTCCAAAACTTTGCCGACATTGTG
>RJWM01048956.1:0-11297 GCA_004363535.1 Dasyprocta punctata
TACTTGGGTGCAATGTAAGAGGCATTTCATTCTTCAGTTGTCATTCCTGCAGTAAACACTAAATTATAGTCATATTTTTCCTAGAAATACATAGAGATCACATCTTAGAGGAAGAAGTAAGGGAAGTATTACAGACTAGTATTTTTTGAGAATGAAAGGGAAAATATAGTAAAAGGAGATATAAGTAAAAATATTGACTCATGAAGTTGTGAGTCAAAACTAAGGGCACAGTTTACATATGAAATTTTGGCATAAATTCAGGCTATTTCTTTTAAAAAACCTGTGCTACTTATTTTCCAAGCAAAGAGTCAGCATAACAGGCCCAATACAGATTTACTTCAAAGTATAAGAGAAATTTCAATAAACTGGTTAGGGTTAAAGAGAGGTGACATTCATTTCATAATGTCCCAAACTTGAAAAATGTATCATTTTATTTTTAAATGAAAATAACCTAATTCAGCTACTGTTATATTAAACAATTATTACTGAAATTCTGATTATTTTTAAATTTTACTTTGGCAAAATATTCAATTATTTATCATTGGAAGGTGTTGAGTCAATTAAAATAAATGACCAGAGTAACATGTGAATAGATGAGTAGTTAATTCCTCAAGTGCAATGACATTATGAACTACCTAGATCAATATCTGTGGTCAAATACATATACATAGATCTAGCTGCCTTGAAATATTTGGATATTCCTCTTCTGGTCATTTAAAGAGGAGTCAATTTTATTTGGTTTAACTCCATTCATCCTTAAGATTAATCTTCCTATTGCTAAATTTAAGCCTGCTTTAAATTCAGATCAGTGAACAATTTGCTAGAATGCTAGATTAATGGAATTTCCTAAACATGGTCTAGAATAACACTAGAAATATCTAAATTAGGGAGGTCATACTTGATGGCGCTAACTCCACATTCTTCAGTTGCTAAAGAATAAGGGCTATTTGGTGGAAAAAAGCACTTTCACAAAGAGAGATATCTCATACTAACTTTGAAGTTCAGCAAAGAATGCCTACTACAAGTTTATTTATCTATTGGTGTATGTATTCATTATGAGCCAGTCATTATCAAATATTTATTACATGCCTACTAGGTTTTTTACATTTCTCTTCTTCTTTTCTAGACTGTTTGATCACCAAAATATTTCTTTTAATTTTTTCCATATTCACTTTTATTAAAATATCTTAATTTCAAATTGATTGATAAATTCTGACTGAAGAATCCACTTCCATAATAGATTCACTTCCCTCTCTTGAAAATAGGTAACATTGTTTTACGTAACACGAAGATACCAAATAATATGCTTGCCTTAGTGTGGGTGGGTTTCTATAACAAAATACCATAGACTTGGTAGTTCAAACAATAGACATTTGTTGCTCACAGTTCCAGAGGCAGGAATGTCTAAGACAAGTGTGGGGAAATGCACTTCCTGGCTTGCAGCCAGCTTCTTAGTGTGTGCTCACAGGGCCTTTAAGTGTGTCTGACTCTAAGGACACAGAGAACCCTTGATCTTCTTGTAAGGTCACTAATCTTATCATGAAAGATCAACACTGGAGATGTAATAAAAGCTTAATTACCGCACAAAGGCCCTACCTCCAGCAACACTATAAAGTAAAAGTTGGTATTTTCTTCAATTTATAGGTAAAGAAACTAAGGATTGGTATCACTTTTGTAAAATCACACAGGGGAGATGTGCTAGAGTGAAGTCTCAAACTCCAGAGATTATACCACTTACATCTGCACTATATAAAATCAAATCTCCCAGGGTGGTTTCAAAAATAAAATATACAAGTAAGTGATAAACACTTTGGTGATAAATTCATTTTCTTTTTACTTCCCTCAACCTACATTTGGGATATGATTTTTTTAGAAGATGTAATTAGGAGCTGTGGAGGATAAGGGATGTCTATTGAAATTTTCTAAGCATTTCCTTGTGTCTAAAAAAATAACTAGAAGCAATAGGGAAGCTAAATAATGTCTCCCATAAAAAATCTATTATAGCACACCACTGGATTTTAATGTTTGCTCTAAAAAATTATTAATATGTTCAATAGCTTCCTTTTAATTTCCCAAGTAACTTCCTGAGAATTTAGGTGAGGTAGACAATAAAAACGATAATAAGTGGTACATGAAAGGTGATGAAGTTTAAATTTAAGAACATATGTTTTAAACCCTTCTAATAAACACCATTTCAAAGCTACTTTTTAGTTTCTTGCACAGAAACAGGATGGCAAAATTAATACAGATTCAAAATGGATACAAATTCATAATGATATTATGTAAAATATGTCCAATAAGCAGGGTCTTTGCTCCGTGTTTATGGTGCTTCCAACATTGGTGACCTTAAAATATTATTGTAACTCTTCCCATCTCTGTTGTTGATTTATGATTTCCAAATTTAAAACTGGATCAGTGCTGTGGGATCCAGGCCCTCAGCTGAATTCTTTGAATCTGTACTGCATGGACAGATCTCCTACATTCTTCTGCACTTGACTTTTGGGGTGAAAATTGTAAAATAATCCTATAAATTATGTGTCCTGTATTAAATCTATTCCCTGGAAAACCCTGACTATAACAAAATTGACACCAAGAAGTGGTGGGGTCATTGCTGTGACGCCTGGCCATGTGGCTTAAGAGCCTGAGGAATTAATTTGGAAAAGTTTTGAGAGACTGGACAAAAAAGCAGCCTTCATATGCTTTAAACTACACGGGAGACTCGTCAGAGGTTGGAAAATAAGAGTACTGATGAAAATGCTGCAGGTTAGGATGAAGCTCAGGAGGCTTCCATTGAGCAGAACTGCATTGGCAACTGGATCCTAGCCGCTGTATGTTATGGAGCAAGTAATTCGATCATAAAGTAAAGAGGCATCAGCTTACCTCTCATTAGCATAAAAGCTATATCATTGCATATTTCAATGTTTCACATATGTTCTATCTTTTAAACATTTGTTTACTTATGTAGAAACTCGAATTCTGTAACAGCAAAATAAAATGTTATCATTATCAGGTTTACCAAAGTTTACTTATACTCCCCACCTTTGCTATCAAAGTAAAGATTCTTCCCTATTTTATGCCATTTTACACAGACACTTTCTTTGAGTTTAAAATCAATGGAATCTCTCTGATTAATCAGTGTCCTATTCATAACTTAAGAGTTAGAATTTTGTTTAGTTTAATATGTATTTCATAGTAGAAGAGTGTTAACACGTAAGTTAGAGCTGGTATTAGCTTTTTACAATTAGATGGCAGTGCCTTATTTGATCATCTTTAGAAGTATTCAAAAATCTAAGAGAATAAATCTAAAACAAAGACTAAATTAAATCTCAAAAACTGCTTTAAGTAGAATTGTTATATAATAATATATAATAATGCAGGTTGATTTACATTTTAAAGTGTGCATATATATGTGTGTGTGTATATATATATATTTTTTTTCTACCAAAGAAAATGTACTAAAAGTGTGAACTTCAAATTCTTAATAATGTTTCCTTCTGGGTAAAAACTAGATGTCTATGCATGTGAATTCGTGTGTATACAAAGATTTTGACATATAAATTTACATCCTTATTTATTATTTTTAAAACTGTATTATTTTTGCACCAGCTGTATCATTTTCTTACAGAAAGGCTTCAAGCCAAGAATCAGTGGTCATAAGTCAGGAAGAGAACACAGTGAAGGCCACTTTCAGTTAAGTATTCTAATGGCATACATTCATAAAGGACAGTGAACCCATTTTATTTAGATGTGTCTTCTCCTTGCATGTAATTATTGTATCTGGGCTACCAGGATCAGGGCAGTGCCAAACTAATCAGTGGACTGAGTTAGTAATCACCTGCCCTTAACTGTAGCACCTTTAATCCAATCATTACACCATGAATCAATCACACCCTCTATATTCAGCCACCTGTGCCCCCCCTACATCTGCATGGAGCTTTGGAGGGACATTGAGACACAAGCCATAACACCATATATCTAATATGTTCATGATTGTTTCTTCTGCCACAGTGTACATCTGAAATCCGAGCACTTCTTCACAGTTGCTCAGCAGCAACCATCATCACTTGCCTGGATCATTTGAAAATAATCCAAATTGGCCTCACTGCCATTGCCTTCACCTTAATAGTCAGTTCTCAACTCAGTTACCAGAGTGATGCTTCTAAAATATAATTTTAATATCATTCCTCTGATTTGGTCACAATTTTCCAACAGTCCTTGAAAATGAAAGCCTTTTTAAGGGCTGCAAGAAAGAATTTATCCTGACCAACTTGCACTATTTCTCTGACCTCTGGTTCTACTCTCTTAATTACTAACAAACAATGGCAATCGCTTACATATATAAAACAATAGATTAGCTAATGTACATATATATATATACATAAAATATACAATGGGAGGACCAAAAAGTCTGTGTTTTCTATTGTTTTTCATACTTGAAGACATTATCTTTTTATTTGCTTTTTTTTTCTTTTATGGAAAAAAGTTAAAACAAAATTTCATTAATAAGATAAGAGAATAATAATAAATACATTGCATATTATTATCTTTAAAGTAGTTACTCAGAGTACAAGATATGGACATGAAAAATTCTCCAATCAGCATTAGGACAAACCTCATTTTTCTATGAACTAAGAGACACTAATAGTATAACTAACTTGCATTTTTCCTCTTTCCCATCCTTCCTTTCCCCCTTACACTCATCCTAGTTCCTTTTTTACTCCTTAACAATTTCTTCACATTTCACAATATCTTTTGTATATTTTAGACCTTATTTACTTATCGGGGACCCGGCCTAGATCCCTAATCTCCTGAACGAGTGTATGGTGAAAGCTTAAATAAATGAGACAAGTGGTATGATTTTAGGGCTCCAGGAGGATCAAAACCCTTACAGAGTTCTTGACTCTGTAACTATAATTAGGGCTAAGACCAAGAGTTCTCTGGACCACCCATGTTTATTTCCATAGCAGACAAAGAAAGGGGATATTGAGGGAGGTGCCAGAACTGAGCAGGACCTTGGGAGTCACTTCAAGGACATCTCCAAGTAACAAAAAATGCCAAAGAATGGAGAACTATCTTATCTCCAAGATGGCATTTGTGGTGGGACTGAGATGCCTGCAAGGTAAGATGCCCACAGCTGCAGTCTCTATGTACATAATTGATTGTGGAGCCAAGATGTCGTCAGCTGCAGCCTTCTTTATCTTGCCCTTTGAAATATCTCTGACCTCACAGGCCACTACAGGCCTCAGCCAGGACCAGTGATTCATAAAGGTTCACTTACTATGAATCAGCTTCCATCGCCAGGCAAGGGGCCTAGGCCTAAGACAGGCTCACAGGTAAATAAAAAGCCAATTAGTTAATTTTAAATCCTGCTCAGAGCTGCTTTGTAGTGGTCTCCAACATTTACTCATTCAATTTCTCACACCAGGGAGACAATATAACGTTTACATATATGAGTCTGACTTATTTCACTAATGAGTATAGTCAAATTGCATCCATTTACCTATAAAAATCTCGTTTATCCTTCTTTATGACTGAGTAGTACTCTACTGCATAAAAAATACCACATCTCTTTTATTCATTCCTCCATTGATGGGTATTTGGGTTGCTTTCAGGATTCAGCTATTACGAATTGTGCTGATACAAACATTGGAGCATATGTATCACTGTGCACAGTGTTTTAATTCAGAAGGGGAGGACATAGGTTGAATGAGACTTCTAATCCTAGTTTTTTGAGGAATCTCCATGCTAATTTCCACAGTGGCTGCACCAGTCTAAAGAGGGTGTGGGCAAGAAGGAACTCAAGAGTGGATAAGAGTTCCTTTTCCCCACACCATTTCAAGCATTCATTTTTGGTTGATATCTTGATGATAGCCATCCTTTTCATGGTGAGATGGAATCTCAGTGATGTTTTAATTTGCATCTCCAATGACGTTGAACATTTTTTCATATATTTATTGGACATTTGTATTTCTTCATCTGAGAAGTGCATATTCATCTCAAATGCCCATGTTTGGATTGGGTCTTTGAATTTAGGGGTCTGATTTTTTTCAATTCTTTATATGTTTTGGATAGAAGCCCTTTGTCTGAGGGACAATTAGCTAAAATTTTTTCCCACTCTGTGGACTGTCTTTTCACTTTGTTGGTGATTTCTTTTGATGCACAAAAGTTGTTTAATAAGATGAGAACCCAGTTGTTTATTCTTTGATGTATTTCCTGTGCAGTTTGGGTTTTGTCCATGACTCTCCGCCTATACCTATATCTTCAAGATTTTGACCTACTTTCTTTTCCAGTACATTGTTTCTGCTTTAATATTTAGATTCTTGATCCATTCTTATTTTAATTTCATGCATAGTGATAAACATGGATCTAGTTTTAGTCTTCAGCATGTAGACAGCCAATTTTTCTCACACCATTTATTAAAGAGACTTTCTTCCAGTGAACATATTTGGTCACTTTGTCAAAGGTAAGGTGGCTGAGTGTGTTTGTAGTTGCATCTGCATCTTCTAATCTGTTCTAGTGGTCCTCAGGTCGGTTTTTGTTTAGTTTTGTTGTGTTGTGTTTTGTTGTTGCTATTCTTGCAGTACCATGTGATTTTATCACAGTAGCTTTGTAGTATAATTTCAGGTTAGGGATTGTAATACCTCTTGCCTGCTTTTGCCGCCCCGAATTGTTTTTTCTATTCTGGGTCTCTTCTGGTTCCAAATGAATTTTAGGAATGTTTTCTGCAGCTCTGTGAGGTATGTTAATGGGATTTTGATCTGGATTGCAGTAAATCTGTACAATAATTTTGAGGCTTTGACTATTTTCACTATTTTTGTCCTTCCTGACCATAAGCAATGAATATCTGTCCATTTTCTTATATCCTCTTCGATTTCTTTTTTCAGAATACCATAATTTTCAATGTATAATTTTTGTTAAATTGATTCCTAAGTATTTAACTTTTTGAAGACTTTCTTTAACGTCTTCTATTTGAATACAGGTAAGAATCTTATCCAACTCTATCAATAGTCATTTCAATTTTCTGGAAGGCCATGTAGGAAAGTAAAACATAAAAATGATTTTGAAAAAGTGATTAAAGACTTTTTTATTTTGTCCTTATTGTGACATTGCAGAAAACAAGCCTGATAGTAGGAAGAGGTAAGGAAAGAAGGAAAGAAGGAAGGAAGAGAGGGAGGGAGGGAGAAAATAGTAAGAGGGAGAAAAGGAAAACAGAAGAAAGAAACAAAAATCTAGGTCTCAACATCAATAGAATTGTATGCCAAAAAACAAAATTATTTTGTTAAGTATTCCTATATTTAAAACACAAAGTAACAATTCTTTTTAAGATGTACTACAGTCACATTGATACCCTAAGTACTTGCAAAGCCACATATACATTGAACTAAGACACAAAGCACATTAAATTATATCAGACACTTCAATACTGGTATCTACTTTCCTAAGGAATCCTTAATGATTATTATTTCCATGGTAACTAATATATTGAAATAATTTATCTACAAACAGAGAACTTGTGTACAGTTTGCCAATATACTTATAAATGATTTTTATGCAGAACTTCATATAGATTTGTCACTCATATGCAAATTTAAACTACTGATGGAATGGTTTTCTTAGTGCTTGAGATGGAGCGCAATCCTGTTCTGCCATGCCTGCACATTATTAATTAATTTCACATTCATCATTATTAAAATATTTCATTAACTTTGATTATGTTAATGAAAAATAGTCACAAATATTATCAAAAGTGCAATAGGGCAATAAGAGCCATATAACCAAAAATGCAATGCATTTGTCCATTTCTTTGAAGAATCCAATGAAGCTAGAGACATGTGTTAGTGAACTAAATACCTCTTGGCTTATTTGTGGGGGAAAAAGGAGAAACTGTAAAGAAAAAGTGATAATACTCTGATAGTTATCATTAGACGCTCAAAAACTTCTTACAATATCTAATATATCTGCAAGCACAAGATGTGTCCCACTTATGGAAAATATGACTATGAAAGATAAATTAAGTTAAAAGTCACATATCTGATAAAATATACTGGGCAAATTAGTTCAGACCATAGGATAAATTGATCACATAAATCTCTCGAAAAATATATTAATAGTTACAGTAAAATCCAATAACGTAAAATTAGCATACTTATGCCTCAGGGTACATTCAACCTCTCTAACAGATTCCACTTTCCAGAAACTGTTTCAGCCCATGTTTTTCCTCAGCACTTTGTTTTTAAGACACCCAATTTTAAAAAACAAAAATCTTTTGATCATTAAAAACTTTGTATTACAAATGTACAAAGTTTGTTTTGAACTGACATTTAAACACACATGGAGAGAAAAACTCAAGCTTCACTTACCTTTCTATAACTTTCATTTTAAAAACAAATATATATATATATATATAATTTTTCTTTCAGGTAGTAATCATTCCGTATATATTCATGTTCACTAAGTGAAATAATATAGTGAAGATATTTTATGAGCTACAAAGTGATTCTGTGTAAGGCAGTATTATCATTTTATTAGTAAGGAAACACCTAAGACAGGGACATTGTAAGGTGTAGCTGGTCAGCCAAATACTATTCTAAAATTAAAAGTTTATAGAATTTTGATTTTTTGAGAATACTCTTTTACTTATGTATTAAATAATTTGATCTGACTCCCAAGTAACTAAATTTCTCTCACCAAGCAAATATTATAGTTACTTATTACCATAATATTGCTATTAATTTATTGTCCAAAAGCCAATTTAAATTGTTAAGCAGATAATCTTTAGAACATTTGCATGCTTGCTTATGTTTTTAATATAATTACAAGTCACTTACTTATGATAGTTTTTAACTATTAAATTGTCTTAGTGAAATACAGAAGCAATGATAGGAAAATTTAGAAAAGGATAAGTAATGAGGAAGGACATATGGTTTTGGATACTGAAATAAATTACAAGCTATAAAATAATTCAAATAGCATTGAAAAAACAGTACAGTTTCATAATTCCATACAATAATAACTTGGCATAATATCAGATTTAACAGGCAAATTAATATAACACAAGAAACTACCTAAAACAAATCTTCATGATTATAAGCATTGATTTTGGGCTGAAGGACTTATAACCAATCAATGGAGAAGGAAAATACTGATCAATAAATGATGTGAACAACATAAACCAAAATCAGTTTCAAACAGACAAGAAGATGAAAAATTTAAATATGTTATTAAGAAGAGATTAAAGAATCATTTAACTTATTGCTGTATTGGGAAAAAAAATGCTAACTATTAAAGCAGTAATTACAAAAGAAAATGTTAATTTATGTAAATGAACAATAGTTAAAGCTCCTTAATACAAAAAGAACATAAATTAAGTTAAAATAAAAATTTTTAAAGTGGAAAATCTTCCAAAGTTAATGTCATGTTTCTCTCTCTGTCTCTTAAATAGGAAAATACAATAACTATAGACTTGAACAGAAGAGAAAATAAAATAATTGAATACGTTAAGATATTCAGTTTCTATATTATTACAACATTTGAAGAAGTATACACTTTAACATAGAAAATATTTTAAAAATACAATTATCCAGTGCTTCTTAGTGGATTCATATTATATAAGTTGGTTTGAACATGTGGAACACATTTAACAGTTTATATCAAAAGATTTAAAAATGTCTGTATCACAGGATTTAATTATTCTAACTCTGGAATAGTTCTTAGATACATCATCACCCAATTGAAATTAAATACATCTATTACAATTTTATTTGTAACAGGGCAAATTATAAATGAGTCAGATTTGTAATAAACAATGTAAAAGAAGTTTGCATAATAGATTTTCCCCATATAATATCAAATTTAAAATTACTATTTAAACTTAGAGTTTAATCAAAATTTCAGGACAGAAAAAATGTTGGCTGACAAAATGCACATGTGCTAAGATAGTTATGGTAAGTGCTTTTACATTTATTCTTTTACTACCTAATTTCTAAAGTTTAAATCTATTGCTACTATAACCATGCATACCATGAATGATCCTGTCTTCTCTGCTGTGCAATGTTTTCTCTGTTTTTTTTTTTTTTTCTTGTTTTCTGCTGCAATTATTAAAGTGTGACTTTAGGATGCAGAATTACTTTCAATTATTAAAATGTGACTTTGGGATGTAGAATTACTTTCAATTCACTAAAATAACAAATCAAGTATTTAAACTTGATATGTCATAGCTTCTATTATCAATAAGAATGATTTTTGTAATTCATAACACATTCACAGTATATTCTCATCTTTTTAACAAGTGCAGCTCATATTTTTCTCCAATTGTGTCAACTAATGAAAGTTAAAAGAAATAAGTTTAAAAAACTATTATTTACTCTTTCTAAATTTCACATTCTTATATGAAATGAATTTATTGAGATATGTTCCATAAAATAATGCAAAAACGAGTTAAACTTAGATGAGATTTTTTTTTTGAAACATGTGAGTTAAAAACATTATTTAAATTATAGGTATATTTGATTCTCGGTACCAAAAAAATTAAAATGGAAATTAAAATATATGGATAAATAAATTGTAGGTATATAAATAAGATAAAACCACTTGATAAGTAGCAAGGAGGAGCTGGACATGGTGGCACACAACTGTAATCCCAGCCCGCAGGAGGCTGAGACAAGAGGATCACTGTAAATTCAAAACCAGCCTGGGCAACAAAGTGAGCTCAAGGGCAGCCTGAACTGCATAGTGAGACCCTGTCTCAAAAAGACAAAAAAAAAAAGTAGCAAGAAGGTAGATCATAATACTAACTAATATGCATTTGCCTATATTCACATGCAAAATGAGTTTCTTCAAATTATTTTCCCACTTTATCTAACAGTAATAATGCTGATCACATTCATGTGAAATAAGCATCATTCACTTCAAAATTTGTAATATTGCTTTTGAAAACTAATATTATAATACTATTATATAGTATACTTTGGCTCAATCATTTAAGTGGGATTATTATCTGTCCTCTATCTATAAATGCTACCCTCAAAACATCCATATATTTTAATCTTTGGTCAAGTTCACATATAAAAGTAAGTGTAATCATTTAATACTAACCCTGTGCTTCTTCTCAGCCATTAACTCTTTTCCTTTGAGTATTTTGAACTTATATAATAGCAAAAGGAATTGAAAGAGTATCCACTGCCTCTCTAATATAAATTTATTCCATGACTGCTGATGAGAGAGATTTATTCCCTTGACATAAGAATTTGTTTTCATGGGAATAAATATCTGAATACAACTCTTAACATGATTTTCAC
>RJWM01048957.1:0-11296 GCA_004363535.1 Dasyprocta punctata
CAAGGAGGGATAGATCCGATCTTTTGATGGTGGGTGTCTGTGCTGCCAAGTCTGTTCTTTGGGTGCAGGTTGGGCTGGATGACTCCCATTTCCCCTCTGATTCTTTGTTCTGCTTTGTTCTCCCCAGCTGCCTGCAAGGAAAGCAAGCGGCCCCTGGAGGTGTCTCAGAGATCGGAGGAGATGGGGCTCATCCTGGGCATCTGTGCAGGGGGGCTCGCGGTCCTTATCCTCCTCCTGGGGGCCATCATTGTCATCATTCGGAAGGGGTGAGTGAGGCCTGTGCCCTGGCCGTTGGTGGCTTCTAGGCCTCCAAGGCCCAGTGGGCACAGAGAAGTGTGATGGTGACTGGAAGGGCAGTGGCCTGGGGGCTATGTGGAGGGCCGCCAGGCTGGGCATGGAGCCTATGAAGGACCCAAGCTGGGCAGTAGGAAGCCAGTGACTCAGTGAGTGAAGCTGCCCTGGAGCAGCATGGCTGGCGTGCAAGCCTGGCTGTCAGGTGCTACTTATTGTCCTGTGAGAAGACACTTGGTGCCTGGTGCCATGCCAAGGAGCTGTGCTGGCTGTGGACCCTGCTTCCCTGTGCCCAGAGGGGGGCTGTTCCTAGTAGGAAAGGTGTGGAGGTCACTTTGAACCCTCAGTCCCCTGCAGACTGCCAGCCTGTCTGTCCTGAACATGTGATCGTGTAGTCAGTCTGTCCAGGGGTGTGCTGCTCACTCCTCTTCTAATCAAGGGCCCTGAGCCACGGCTCTCCCACGCTCCCTACCTGCTTGGTTTCAGCTTGCCCTGGACCTTTCCGCTGGGGATCACTGGGGAGTCCTCCTGGGCCTGTGTCTGAGAGGACACAGGACCCCTAAGTGTCCAAGGTGCAGTCTCATCTTCATGTGGGGTGTTTCTTATTGCACTATGCTGAAGGCAGCCTGCACTGTGCCTAGCTCACCTTAGAATTGTAGAATTTCTGAAATCTAGGATTTAGGATTCTAGGAATCCCAGAGTTTAGAATTGTACAGGCTCAGAGCCCCAGGATGAGAGAGCTGCTGGGTAGTTTAAGGACACCTAGCCCAGTGATTTTGAATCTTTTTAAAGCGACAGAACCTGTTTGCAAAATAAAGCAAAACAAAACACTCTCCTGGGAGCCCTGTACAGTAGTGCATGTAGGCTGAGGAGCAGCTCTGGCTGGCAGCAGTTTGAGGGCTCCTGACCCCACTCTTTACCTCATTCTATACTAGGCACCCCCAGGAAACTGTGACCCAAGCACCTGAATTGAGGTATAGGGCTGCTGAGCCCCAGAGTGGGTAGCAGACCTGTCTAAGGTCACCCAGGGAGCCAGAGTCAGAGCCAGCTTCATCTTCTCTCCCCACCTGGGCTCTGGCTTTCTTAGCTACTGCTGCTGCCAGGCTGGGCACACATGGGTGAGTTGGCGCTGGTTCCCTAGGCTGCCAGGAGCAGATAAGTAGGATCCAGGGAGATGACAGAAAGCTGGCAAGGGCCACCTTGTGCGAGGCCAGGCACCAGCAGGAGAGGGAGTCTGGGGGTGGATGTGCTAGTGGAGTGGGGGTGTAGGAGTGGTCTATCCAGGGCCTTAGGCTCCTATTTTTCTCTTCCCTGGACCCTGCACAGCTTTGTGAGACCAAATGTTTTTAATTATCATTTAATGAGTAATTACTATGTGCCGGGAGCCTTTGCACACACCATCCATTAGTACAGTAGCTGTGAGCACCTACCGCATGCCAGCCAGTGTTCTGGCGTTTGGGATACATCAGAGAACACTTCCTTCTTGGATTCTGGCAAATGAAGCAGATCTGACTCCCTTTTTTTTTTTTTTTTAAACTGACGAAGGAACTGTAGTTAAAGCAGTTTTTCTGTGTCACTCGTCTCCATGGCAGGGCTTGATTTGAACTCAGGTGAACTCAGGGCTGATTTAAAGGGCTTTGTAGTAGGTCCCTGCACTTGGCAAGGCCCTGTACTTCTTCCTAGCAGGGAGCCTGGGACGAGACTACTCTAAGTGGGGTAGGGGTGGGGTTGGAGAGGGCTATGTGTGTGGGGTGCTGTTAGGATATGCACGATTGCTTTGTGGGGTATTCCCCTCACCCCAGCACAGAGAGCATTGGCCAGGAGGGGGGATCAGAGGTGCTGTCAGAGCCTTACCAGGAGACCCCTCTTCATGCAGTTGCTACCCAGAAACCTGGAGTACCCTCCCCACCCTGCACTATGCTGCATCTCCTGTTTCTGTTAAAAGCCTCTTAGTCCTCTTCTATCACTGCACTGTACTGTGGCCTTCAGAAGCCATTGAGTTTCACAAGATGCCCCCAGTTTGTATTGTGGGGTGTTGGAACAAAGCAGGTCTGGAATGGATAGGGTGGCAGATTAGCATGGGGTGTAAGTGTAGGATATTGTTGAGGAGGTCAGTCATCCCCACCCCTGGGGACTGATGGGGCCTTGTGGGGGGGAGCACAGCGGAAGCTTGGGGCCAGGATCCTAGGCCAGGTGCCTTGAGGCCTGAGGCCTATTCTGGACTCTGCCCTGACTCCCTGTGACACAGTCTCCCCATCTGTGAAATGGGTTCAGCCCTGCTCTGGCTTCTTGCTGTGGGTGTACTGCAGTGATGTGAGGTTGTACATACAGAGTGGGGGTTTGGCTCCTTAGTGGACCCCACACTCAGGGGCAATTGGGGTAGGAGGTGGCAGGCCTGAGTTTGCTCTGGGCATCAGCTGAACCTGCTAAATGCTGCCCTCTCCCCATCCCTGGCCCCTCTCCCTCCCAGTTCAAGTGTATGCAGACGGCTGCCTGCTCAGGGGCAGTGAGACCTGTGGGTGGTGGGGATCTGCAAGGATGAGAGGACCCCAGATGAGTGGAGGGGTCTCTGTCTCTGTGTGGGGGCATCTGTATGTGTTTGTAAATCTATGTCCATGTGACTGTGTTGCTGTTTGGATGCACATATGTGTGCATGCATTTGAGTGCATATGAGTATGTGGGAGTGTGTGTGTTTTGTGTATGAGCATATATATGTGTATGAATCTGTTTATGTGTGTGTATCTATGTATGATTGTGACAGTTATGCATCCCCCAGGTCCCTTGCCCACCTTTGCACTCCAGTAGTAAGCTCCACGGAGGTTCTTGAAAGGCCTCTGGTTCTGGTTCTCAATACCTAAGCCCAAACAACCCCCGGGTCAGGGAAGGCACTTTGGCCCATCCAGTGCCTGGCCTGTCTCGTCCTGGGCTCAGAAACCTGCAGGGCCTCCCTGCTGGCTGGCGTTTTTCGTCCGCCTTGCTGGGAGGCCGAGGACACACTGTGCTATTCTCTTTGCACGCTGCCAGGAGGGACCACTACGCCTACTCCTGCTACCCGTAAGTAGTGCTCCTGGCCGGAAGCCCCAGGTTGAGACCCCGTACCCCTCTAGTGGGGCTCTGTTCTGGCCTAGTGTTAGCCTTTCTCTGCAGCCTCCTCTGCCTTGGGGAGCCCCTTCTCTGTTCTCTTTCCTGTCCTCCCTTCCTCAAGTCAGGGCCATGAGCGTCAATTTTGTAGTCATCAGCTGGCTCTGCTGCTTCCCGCAGGCAAGTCATGTTGTCTCCCTGAATGTGGTGTCCTCTCCACACTTATCCTGGACCTGCTGCTTATATCCCAGTTTCTGGCATTGCCTCTCTGCACCCGGACCTCCCTCCATTGGCACTGAGCCTCCAACTCAGCTCCTGCAGAATTTGCTGACGGGGCGGTTCTCCCTCCCTTGTGCCTCATGCAGATAATTTTTGAATCTAAATGCAGAACTTTCGAAAGTGTCTGTGTTAAATTCCACTGGCCTCATCTCACTCTGAGATCATGCAGAGGCCAGCAAGGTCATGTGTCCCTCGTGGCTCTGTCCCCTATGGGTCTGAATGGTCTGTATTTGTGCTTCTTCTTCCAAGGAGACTGCGAGCCCTGGGCTGGAAGCAGAGCCCTGTGGTCCACCACTGAGACTGCCCTCTAGCCAGGGTCCACTCGGTGATGAGTCCTCCCGGGTGCCGTTATCAGCCAGCTTGGCTGTTTGCTGTCCATGGCCCTTTGTCTGTCTTCCTATGGTTTGCTGGTGTCTGGCCCATCCCTCCCTCTCTTTTTGTCCCCTTCTCTCTTTTTCCTTGTTACTGTTCCTTTACTCTCACTCTCTTCATCCTCTGTATCCTACCAATTCCCTTTCTACCTCAAGGTAGTTAACTGAGGTCATAGCCACAGAGTTTTCTCTTAACCTGGCCCCAGGGGTGTCTTTGGCTCCATTCTGAGCCACAGTGGGGGCAATGCCTGAGCCTGGTGGGTTAGGTAGATGGGTCACCCCATCCTTCCCTGCTCCAGAGAACCTTTGGGTCCAGGATTGGCCGACAGGAGTCCTTGTCCCCATTGATGGTCAGTGTCCCTGAGCCCTCTATACCCTGGAAGTTCTTCCTCATGCCTGCCCACACCTGCACAGTGTGGGACCAAGCAGGTGAGCAGCTCTTTCCTCCATTTTTTCTCCCTTGTTCTTGGAGCTCTGTACCCTGCCTGCCCACCCTGTTCTCCCTCCCACCATCCTGAACATTCCTTAGGAGTCACAGAGGGGAGAAGCCAGGCCCAAGGGAGGGGGCTCACACTTTCCCCTCTGTTCTCAGCATCAGGCCAGGCAGGTGGGCAGTGGGGAGTATGCACCCCTTGTGCGTTACTTTGCAAGTCTGGGGTGGTCTATGTGGGACCATGCCAGGGCTCCTGGGAGAAACAAGAGCTGAGGCTGGAGTTTACTGTATTCAAGGAGACTCTTGAGCTACTGATCTGCCAGAGGGCCTGATGCCTGCTGCAGCACAGAAGGAGTTCCCAGGCCAGGCCTCTGTGAAGGGTGGGGCATGCTGGACCTGGAACCTGGCTATCATTGCTCCTAGTTTGCACTGTAGTGTGTCTGCCTGCTGTGATAGCAAATTAGGCCCAGAGTGAATTTTATCACCATTTCCTGAGACCCGGGAAGTGAGACCTCGGAGCTGGTAGGATTATAACAAGGCCTCAGTACAAGGCCTCTTCTACCAGCCATTTGGGGGTGGGGTAGGGGCAACAGCTGGAGAGTGAAGGATGGAGGCAGAGCTGCCTTTCTGCATCTGCACATGTTTCTAGGACATGTGCCTGGCACTGAGGCTGCTTGACTGCTGGCACCTGCGCTCCTACCTCTGGGTGCTGTCCATCACTGTACAGTGCCTGTGTCTCTCATCAACCTCCCCCTGTGCAGGAAGCCGGTGAACATGGCCAAGGCCACTGTCAACTACCGCCAGGAGAAGACCCACATGATGAGTGCTGTAGACCGTAGCTTCACAGATCAGAGCACCTTACAGGAGGATGAGCGGCTGGGCCTGTCCTTCATGGATGCTCCAGGCTACAGCCCCAGGGGTGAGTGCTGGCCCCAGGCCCCTTCCCAGGTTTTGGGTTTCTCCACCTGAGCCAGTGGTATCAAGCTCCTCTGGGGCCAACTCCATGCTGGATGATTTCAGTTACATCCCTAACCAAAGCATCTGTTGTGCTCCTGCTGTATACCAGCACTATAAGGAAATTTAGAGAACCTGCCCAAGGGTGTTTGCATTGTTTGCTGGGGGAGCTGGTGTGGGATTCTGTCGGCGCAACAGGGATGCAAGGTCACATGTGACTGTTGTCACCAGGAGGTGCTGCTCTTGGATCAGAAGGGATTAGAGCAGCCTCACCACTTGCTGTGTGAGAGGAAGACAGACTTGCACTGACTGGTCTCTTTCAGCTGTGTGACCTAGGGCAAGTTGCCTAACTCTTGAATGTCTGTTTCCTGTCTTTAAATCAGTAATGAAGGTCATCTCTCCTGGTTCCCTCAGTGCTGTTTGGGGTTCTTCAGGGCTGACTTGAAACCTAAATGAGATCATGTAAATCATGTAGTGCTATGTTTGGATTCAGGGAGCAGAGTGAATCAGCTGTTATACACTAGGAGTGTGTCATCAATTTCTTCATCCTACATGTTTTTATTCTAGTTAGTCTTGATTAGCATAAAAGAAAACATGTGATATTTATGAAAGTCATAAAGTCATAACAATACAACAAACACCAGTGAATCCTACTGGTGCATTATTAGAACACTGGCTAGTTCTTCTCCCCAATTATATTCCCTACCTCAGACAAAAATATTCCCCAAAATGTGCATTTATACTTTTCTTGCCTTTTGGGGGTAGTTTTCCCATGTGCGCACATTTCTCCAAAGAATGCATTGTGTAGTTTCACTCATTTTCAAGCTTTATAAAGATGAAATCACACTCTTGTCTTGCAGCTCAACATCATGTTTCTAGTATTTGCCCACGTGAATATTTTGCTGTAGTCCGTTTATGTTTCTGTGATGCCTGCTTTTCTACTATATGACTCTGTCACATGTCTCCATTCTGTCACCCAGAACTACAGAACCTGGTTGGAGTCTGGTTATCATAAAGAAGGCTGCGGGGAACATTCTTCTGTGACCCGGTAGATGCCCATGCTGTGGGGTTCTGGAAGTAGAATTGCTGAATAGGGATTACTTGCTTCTTAAATTTAGCAAAATGGTGCTGAGTGGTTTTCCAAAGTGGTTTTGCCTGTTTTCACTCCTAGCAGCAGTGTGTAAGACTTTGTTGTTCTGCATCAGGATCAAAACTTGCCAACCTTCTTCCCTTTGCCAAAGTAGTTTGTATAAAATGGTAATCCCCTATAGGCTTAATTTGCATATCTCTGATTACTAATGAGGTTGAAAGCGTTTTCAAGTCATTATTGGCCATTCAGATCTCTTCTTCCATGAAATGCCTGTTCATGCCTTTCACCTAATTTTCTATTGGGCTTTTTGTTGCTTTCTTAGTGGTTTTTAGGAGTTCTTTATATATTTAGGATAATAATCATTTGTCAAATATGAATTGCAAATATCTTCTCCAATTCATGACTCATGTTTCTGGGTTATTTACAGTGTCTTTAGATGAATAGAAAGTTTTTATTTTAATGTAGTCAAAGTTATCCGTCTTTTTCTTTATGGTGTCTGCTTTTTATGTTTTCTTTAAAGAATTGCTTCCCTAACCAAGATCATATTTTTTATTTTTTTTCCTCAAACTTCTAATATTTTGTATTTTACATTTAAATCTTTATCCATCTGGAGTTAATTTTTGTGTGTGGTTTGAATTAAGGATTTTCCTTTTTTCCATAGGGATAATCAGCTGTCCTGGCACTACTTCTTATAGTTTGTACTTTCACTACTGACTTGCGGCGCCGTCCTTGTTGTATGTTATGTTTTCATGTATGTGTGGGTTGGTTTTTGGCTCTCTGTTAATTTGGTTATTCCTGTGCCAAAATTGTGCTGTCTAGTTTTGTTTCATTTCATCTGAAATGTTAAGCCGTCCCAACTTTGTTCTTTGTCAAGAGTATCTTTGCAATTTTGTCTTCATTCTCTATCTTATAAATTTCAGTGTCATCTTTTGAAGTTTCTTGAAAAATCTTGTTGGATGGATTTGTATCGAATCTATAGATCAATTTGGGTGAAGCTGACATCTTATCAGACTGTCTCTCCATCCATGAACATGATATATACTACCTCATTTATTTGAGTCTTGACCATCTTTCAGTAATTTTCTCCATAAAATCCTGTGTGTCTTTTGTTAGATACCAGGTCGCAAACTTACTTATTTAATTTTTGGTGCTCTCTACCAACTGAGTTACACCCTTAGCCCCAAGCCCCGCCCCCCCAACTTCTATCGCAAATGGTACTTTCCTTTTTTAAAATTTTGTTTAACTTTTTTTTTTTTCGTCTTTTTGAGCCAGGATTTTGCTATGCATTTCAGGCTGGCCTTGAATTTACTATGTAGCCCAGGCTGTCCTCAAACTTGCAGCAATCTTCCTGCCTTAGCCTTCTGAGTGCTGGGATTACAGGCATGAGCCACCACATCTGGCTACATTTTGTTTAACATTAATTAATTAATTAATTTTTGGTACCAGGAATTGAACTCAGGACCTTGTGCTTACCAGGCAGGCTCTGTGCCACTGAGGTTTATGTCCAGCACTAAGTGGTATACTCTTTTTGGTTGTTTTTGTTTTTGTCTTTGGTACCAGGGTTTGAACTCATGACCTCATGCTTTCCAGGCAGGCACTTATGCCACTGAACTAAATCCTTGGCCCTAAATGGTACACTTTTAAATATTATCAGTTTTGTACAGAGAAACATGGCTGATTTTTTGTATGTATATTGATCTTATATCCATACTTCATCAACTTATGAATTCTAACTTATTTGCAGGATCTTTCAGATTTTTCCTGACTATATTTAAAGGATTTACAAATACCAACAGTTCTTTTTATTCTTTTTTTTGTTGGTACTGGGGATTGAACTCGCAACCTCACGCCTGCAGCCAAGGAGGCCCTTAAGCCACTGAGTCAAACTTCCGGCCCTGTTTTTTCTGAGGCAGGGTTGCAGTATGTAGTTCAGGCCAACCTTGCTCACTTTGTAGCCCAAACCGGCCTCGAACTCACAATGCTCCACCTACCTCAGCCTCCCAAGTGCTGGGATTAAAAGTGTGCGCCACCATGCCCAGCACAAATACCAACAGTTCTGTTTCACCTTTTCCATTTTAAAAAGCTGTTTTTTTCCTATTGTTTCCTGAATAGTACTGGCTGGACCCTCTAGGACTACATTAAATAGAAGTAGTTACAGCAAGAATCTGTGTCTTGTTTTCTTCACTTTGTAAGGAATGCTTCTAACATTTAGATACTGAGAATAAATTTTGCTGGGCTTTTTTTTTTTTTTTTTTTTTGAGTAGAAATGTTAGATTAGTGAAGTTCCCTTCAGTTTTTAGTTTGCTAAGAAGTTTTATTTTAAGTGGGCACTGAATGGATCTCACTTGGAGATGAAGAAACTGAAACCCAGAAAGGTTGAGGGACTTGAGTTAGAATTTGAATTGAGATCTTTTTGACTCCAAACCCAGTATTCTCTGTGTTCAGCTTTCCCTATAAGACCACATAAGCCTGCCCCAACCATCCCCTGCGGTTGCTGACGGATGTTCTATATTCATGTTGGAGCTGGGAGGAGCCTAGGAGAACCCCTGGGTGTCGATTCTGAAACCGAGGTCTGCTTTTCACTTTCCACTTTCCCTCCCGGGGCTACCAGCTGTGGGCAAGGTGGTCCTTGGGGGTGGAGGATGGTGTGTGGTAGAAGTTGTGTCTCAAATTCCACAGGGAAATTCATGGGCAAAGAGAGTAAGGCCTGTCTTCACTGTGCCCAGGAAGAGGAGGATCCCCTTGGAAACATCATTGTACATGGCCCCATCCTTTCCTGGTGACCTTATTTACGGAGCATCTTGTGTTATTCTTGGACTCAGCTGAAAGCTTCCTCGACCTGGCTCTGTCTTCCCATCAGGATTACAACCAAGTGGATCTTCTGCTGGGCCTGGACCATCATGGGTCCATTGTGTGCCTGCTCGTGGAACTGTGTCAGGGATAGTGACCTTTCAAAGTCTCAGGGGGATTATTTGATTTCCTCCCTCCCTCATTTGCTCTTTTTCCACCTGGAGAGTTCTTTGTTGGCTCAGTTCCCACAAACAGCAACAGAATCCTCTGCCTCATTGAGTCCCCGAGTTCTCTGAGCCAGCAAAAATCCTTCTTGAAATCTTGTGTGTTTGTTGTGGATGCTTTTTACATGTGACTTTTCAGGCTGCTGGATCAAGGTCTTACAGTGGAGTAGGACCAAGATGCTTATCGGCCAGCTGCCTTGGTATGCTGGGCCTTAAGGGCGTCTTCCTTTTCTTAGGGACAACTAATAATGTCAATAGCTACCCTGTGAGGTTCTCACTGTGTGCCAGGCACTGGGCTGCAAGCCTTATATGTGTTTATTTAATGTTTACATTATCATATGTTGGGTAGAAATCATCTTTATCTACATTTGACATGTGAAAGTAGAAGTTTAGAGAGGGAAAGTAACATCCCCAAGGTCATATGCAGAGCTGGGATTTGATCTGAGATCTCTTTGACTCTGCAGCCTGTCTCAGTCTCCACTTCCTACAGTATTCCCCCAGGATGTTTCAGGAAGCAAAAAGAGCTCTCCATGGTGAAAGAGGTTTCTGAAGCATCGCTATTTCCATTCATCTCTTGGAGATTTAAAATGCACGCAAACATTTTGTAAGCTCTGAGAGGTCTTACGGGGAAGAGACTTATTTATTTTTGTTTATGCCAGAATTTCACAGACTCCTTCAAAACATCCAGCCCCCTCCTCATGCTCCTTCTCATCTTTTTAGCAGCCTACCAGTTAAATCATTTTGTCTACGTAGTGTGTTCTGGAACACACTTTGGCAACTGTGACATGAGGCCAGTCTTGCTCTTTGGGCCTCAGCCTTCCCATCTGTAAAATGAAGGGCATGGGGCATCAGGCCTCCGTGGCATATAAGGCTTGATACGTAAGGGAAATGAGTGAGAGAGTGGGAGCAAATGCCAGGGCAGAGGGACAGCAGCTGCTTTCTCTGCCTCAGCCCTGACCTCCAGGGCAGGGTGTCCTTTGGGATCCTGGCCCGAAGAACTGGGAAGGAAGTGGGATTTAGGAGGAGGGCACTGGTGCATGTGGGGCACCGCAGGCCGCCCAGCCCCCTCCCCCGCTGGCCTGGCTGCTGCGAGGCTGACAATGGAACCGCTCACGCAGGAGAAACGCTTCTATTCGGGGGCCTCCTATCGTCTATAGAGGCGGTGGTGGCAGTGAAGTTTGATTCAGTCGTCTTTGAATGGGGGTAATTGCTGGGAGCTGCCAGTGTGCCAGATTGTTCCCTAGAAGAGGGGCAGGACAGAGGTGCTGGCAGGGGCTCTGCTGAGCACTGCCCCTGTAGACCCTGTGTGAAATGTCACGGGGTTGAGTGAGGATGGCACTCTGGCAGTGCCGCAGTGCCCCAGGGTCACCTGATCTGTCCTGCTCATTTCACAGATGGGAAATTGAGGTGCAGAGGGAAGGGGTGTGCCCAGGCTCATGCAGGAAGGGCTACAGTGGCTGTACTGTCTGTCTACTCCACCCTCCTTGCCCCCACCCTGAGCCCACCTGGGTGTCCCTCGGGTTGGGGCACAGGTTTGTCAAGAACCCCTCTCCCTTCTTCTGGCTGCAGGAGACCAGCGCAGCGGTGGGGTCACAGAGGCCAGCAGCCTCCTGGGGGGCTCGCCACGGCGTCCATGTGGCCGGAAGGGCTCCCCTTATCACACGGGGCAACTGCACCCTGCGGTGCGCGTGGCCGACCTTCTGCAGCACATCAACCAGATGAAGACGGCGGAGGGCTATGGCTTCAAGCAGGAGTACGAGGTGCACGCACGGCCGGTCCAGCC
>RJWM01048958.1:0-11295 GCA_004363535.1 Dasyprocta punctata
AACCAAATTGCATGGGAAACACTTCCCAGAATCAACACCTGGGATCTCATCCTACTAAAAAGTTTTTGCATGTCAAAGGGAATCTCCAGCATAGTGAAAAGAAAACCCACCAACTGGGAAAATATCTTAGCCAATTGTCCATCAGACAAAGGACTTCTATCTAAAACATAAAGAATTAAAATAAATCAGGCCCCTAAAATTCAAGGACCCACTCCAAAAAATGGGCATCTGAGATGAATACACACTTCTCAGAGAAAGAAATACAAATGGCAAGTAAATCTATGAAAAAATGTTCAACATCAATGGTCATTCAGGAAATGCAAATTAAAACAACACTGAGATTCCATCTCACCCCAGAAAGTATGGCAAAGTTTAAAAAATCAAACAACAACAAATGCTGGAGGGGCTGTGGGGAAAAAGGAACTCTTCTCCACTGTTGGTGGGAATGTAGACTGGTGCAGCCACTGTGGAAGTCAGTGTGGAGATTCCTCAAGAAGTTAGGATTAGAGATCCCATTCAACCCAGCTCTCCCTCTTCTGGGCATTTTCCCAGAAGAATTGAAAACATCATACCACAGTGATATCTGCGCACCCATGTTTATAGCAACCCAATTTGTAATAGCCAGATCTTGGAAACAACCCAAATGCCCATCAATCAAAGAATGGATAAAAATGTGGTATTTTTATACAATGGAGTACTACTCAGCTATTAAGAAAGATTGTATTGAGGCTTTTATAAGTAAATGGTCATGACTTTAGACCATACTCATAAGCGAGATAATTCAAACCCACATGTGTAAATACCGTATTGTCTCCCTAGTGTAAGAAATGGAAAAATATATATGATTCAAAATCTATAATAAATACTACGTGAGGGTAAAAAACAGCTCAAAGAGCAAAGGTAATCAGGAAGGGAATATGCAGAAAGAGAAAAGCGAAGAGGAAAAGATATAGACCTGTATATATGTATATGTAAGATAACTAAAAAGAACACTGCTGAATGTGTTCGTTATTGAGAGAGAACAGTTGATACTCTTACGATTAGATCAATCTTGCATGTCTATATCTGTTAATGTAAGAAACCATTTTAAAGATAATGATGCGCAATATTACAACCATTTTCAAGCTTCTATCTTGCGGTTTTGTAAACCTGCAATGTTGTGTATTTACTCTAGTCGTTTGTTTGTCTCTTTTGCTTGTTGTTTTTACTATATATGTCGTCTTTTTTGTTTTTTTTTTTTGTTTTGTTTTCTTTTTCTTCGCTTAAATAAAATAAAAGAATCAATGAATCCAAGAGTTGGTTCTTTCAAAGGTTAAATAAAATCAATAAACCCTTACCCAAACTTAAACAAAATAAAGGAAAGAAAAGACGCAAATTCAATCAATCAGGAATGAAAAAGATGAAATGACAAGAGACCCTGAAGAAATCCAGAAGATCATCTTCACCTACTTTGAAAATTTGTATTCTAATAAGATAGAATTTGCAGAAGAAATGGGCAGATTCCTGGATACATATCAATTGCCAAAACCCAATCAAGAAGATATAAAAATCCTAAATAAACAAATATCAATCAATGAAATTGAAGATGTAGTTAAAATCCTACCAACAAAGAAAAGCCCAGGTCCTGGAAGATTCATTTCTGAATTCTAGAAGAAATGTGGAGAAGACCTAACACTACTACTTCTTAAACTCTTTAATGAAATTGAAAGGGAAGCAATACTCCCAAATTCAGTCCTGGAAGCAAACATTACCCAGATAACAAAACCAGTGAAGGATCCAACTAAGAAAGAAAACTACATGTTAATTTCCCTAATGAACATAGGTGAAAGATCCTCAATAAAATATGGGTAAACAGAATTCAGCAAATCATCAAGAAGATTAAACACTATGAACAAGTGGGATTCATCCCAGTGATACAGGGATGGTTCAACATACATAAATCAGTAAATGTAATACACCATATTAACAGAGCCAAGGACAAAAATCATGTATTTATTTATTTATTTATTTTTGGTACCAGGGATCAAACTCACAACCTCGCACTTGCCAGGCAGGTGCCTGTGCCATTGAGCTATATCCCCAGCCATATGATCATTTTAATAGATGTAGACAAAACTTTTGACAAGGCCCAGCATGCATTCATGATAAAAATCTAACAGAAAATTGGAATAGATGGTCTTTATCTCAATCAGATAAAAGCCATCTATAACAAACCAACAGCCAAAATCATACTAAGTGGACAAGAACTGAAAGTCTTCACTCTAAATTCAGGAACAAGATAAGAATGACCACTTTCTCCACTCTTATTCAACATAGTTCTGGAAATTTAACCCAGAGGGATCAGAGAAGAGAAAGAAGTAAAAAGGAATAACAATAGGAAAGGTAAAAGTTAAATTTTCATTATTTGATGACATGATATACTACATAGAAGATCCCAAAAATTTCACTGAAAAATAGCTAGATTTAACAAGCAAATTTAGTATCATAGCTGGATACAAAGTGAACACTCAAAAATAAATAGCATTCCTGTACATAAATAATAAACTCACTGACAGAGAAATTAGGGAAACAACACCCTTCACAATAGCATCCAAAGAGATGAAATACTTAACAATCAGTCTAACAAGGAAGTAAAAGAACTCTACATTGAAAACTACAGTACTCTGAAAAAGGAGATTGAAGAGGATTTCTGAAAGTGGAAAGATATCCATTGCTCTTGTATAGGAAGAATCAATATAGTAAAAATGGTCATACTTCCAAAACTGTTATACAGACTTAATGAAATTCCAATGAAAACTCCAACAGCATATCTCATAGAGAAAACATTTCTAAAATTCATTTGGAACCAGAAGCGACCTAAAATGGCAAAGGCAATTGTGGGAAACAAAGGCAAGGCAGGAGGCATCACAATTCCTGACTTGAAATTATACAATAAAGCTAGTATGATAAAAACAGTGTAATACTGGAAAAAGCAAACAGACCCAAAGATCAATGGAACAGATTAGAACATGCAGAAGCAACTCCAGATGTAGTCACCTTATCTTTAAAAAATGGGTAAAAAACATTCACTGAAAGAAAGGTAGCCTCTTTTATATTTTAAAAAGAATAAAACCAAACAGAATAAAGCAAATGAGAAGAGAACAATGCAAGCAATACAGGACTTCAAAGGTAGACAACAGGAAATCAATAATGGCTACCATAATGTCTTATTTTCTTCAATATAGCTATCCATACCATCACACAAAACAAAATCAAACAAAGCAAAACAGAACAAAACCAATTAAAACAAAAGAATGCTAGCATTATCAGACTTCAAAACAAGATAATAGGAAATCAACAATCATTAGCATAATACATACTGTTATCTTCAAAATAGCTGCCCATACCATCAGACACAGTAAAATCGGCAGCCAGACTCAAGGTCCTAGTGGTGCCACACTCTGGGGTACACTCTGCATAGCCGCCTGGGTTCCAGGAATTCCGACCCCCACCCAGTAAGGCAGTAGGTCCAGTGACACACTCCAGGAGTGAGACCTCACTAGCTGCACAGAGAATCGAGCTCTGCCCAGCCCAGCGTCTCAGTGCAATCCATCAGGGGAATGCCCAGCCAGCCTCACAGGACACAGAAGTACAGAACCCATCCCAGCCCAGAGCCCCAGAGCTGCTTATCAGGGAGCAGCCAGCATAGCTGCAGGGCCTTGGATAATTTGAGCTCTGCCCATTAGAACACAAGGCACATCCTCCATTGTTCAGGGTTGTGGCCACACAGGAGGACATAGAGGTTGTGAACTCTGCCCAGCAAGGAGCAAGGCATTTTATGCTGGGGTCGTGCTCAGGCTTGCCCCATGCTCCAGAGGCTCTGAACTCCTCACACTCACACTCAAGGTCCAGGTGGTGCCACACCCTGGGGTGTACTCCACCTTGCCATGTAGGTCCAGGGCATTCCATCCCCCAACCAGTAAGGCAGAGGGTTCAGTGACACACCCTGGGGGTGCGTCTCTGTTAGCCACCTGGGTTGCCGAAGTTCTGAATGCTACACAGCCAGATTCTAGGCCTCAGCAACAGTCTCCAGGGGTGTGACCCTGCTAGCTACAGGGAGGATACAAACTTTGTCCAGTCCAGTGATCCAGAGCAACCCAACAAAGTACATAAGGGGATCACAGGGCCAGCCTAACAGACCACAGAGCACAAGGATCCAGTGCCATAGTCTGGGGGTGTGCCCCAGGTAGTCACAGGGATATTGGAGGACTGAAGCTCTACCCAGCACAGTGTTCCAGTGCAATCCATCAGGAGTCTGCCTGTTCAGCCACACAGGTCCCAGAAGAAAATGACAAAACAAAACAGCAACAGACAGTCTCAGTACACCAGCCCACTGAGAACAAAGCCAAGAGAATCTGAAATGGAAGACACTGGGAGTCACACAACTGAACTTTCTGAAATGATAGCAAATGAAGTAAAGAAACAACTCCATGAAGCTGTAGAGGAACTCAAATCAGAAATAATCTCTCAGCTAAAGAATGAAATGACAATCATTATGAAAGAAATGCTGAGGGTATCTAAAGAAGATCAAGATAAAAAAATAGAACAACACAAGAAAATGATGGAAACTTTGAACAATATAAGACACGAATACAATGCATGAAAGAGATACAAAGGGTAATTCAGGGAATGAAAAATCTCATTGAAAGTTGGCAAAACCGCTTGAATGAAGCTGAAGATAGAGTCTCAGACCTTGAAGACAGCATGGAAGCTTACATTCACGAAAACAAAGACCTCTTAAAATAATAAGGAACCAGGAAACAACAATTTAACATCTGCAAGATGATGCCAAGAGAAACAAGATAAGATTATAGCCATCAATGAAAAAGCAGGGGTCAATACAAATGACCTGCAAAGACTATTTGCAGAAATAATAGCAGAAAACTTTCCAAACATGGGAACAGAATCTGATATACACATAAGTGAGGCATACAGAACCCCAATTAACCAAAACCAAAATAAATCTTCACACAGACATATAATAATTAGGGAATCAGAAAAACAGCAAAGAACAGAATACTAAAAGCTGTCAGAGAAAAGAAAGAGACCACCTATGAAGGAAAGCCTATCAGAATCACAGCGGACTTCTCAACACAAACCTTCAGGTCAAGAAGAACTTGGAGTGAAGTATTTCAAATCCTGAAAGAAAACAACTTTCAACCCACATTGATGTTTCCTGCAAAACTATCTTTAAAAATTGATGGAGAAATGATACTTCTATGACAAAGAACAACTGAAGAAATTTATGACCACCAAACCAACAATACAGAGATTACTGAAAGACACTCTAGAAAGAAACAAATATAGCTACAACCTTAAGAACAACAAAAGGAAACCACTAAGCAGGACAGATAATTAAACAGAAAGTGTAGAAACAAACAACAGAAGTATAACATGACAGGAATGAGTTAGAACATATCAGTTATATCTATCAATATAAATGGTCTCAAGTCAGCAAAAGAAAAGAAACACTGGCAAAGTGGGTTAAAAAACAAAATCCAACAATATGCTGTGTTTAACTCAGAAGGAAATTCACAGACTAAAAATCAAAGAATGAAAAAAAATATTCCATGCGACAGGAACCCAGAAAAAAGCAGGGTTAGATATTGTTTCCAGACACTGTGAACTTCAAACTGAGAATGATCAAAAGAGATAAAGAAGGTCACTACATACTTGATAGGGGAAAACTTCAAGAGGAAGAGATTAGGATCAAAAATATATATGCACCAAATATGGGTGCACCGAACTATGTCAGACAAATCTTAATAGAAATGAAAAACCAAATAAACATAAATACAGTTATAACGGGGGACCTTAACAGCCCACTGTCACAAAGAGACAGATCGACCAAACAAAAAATCAGCAAAGAAATAACTGAACTGAATCAAACCTGTGAACAAATAGACCTAATAGATGTATACCGAGTGTTCTACCCATCAACATCACAATACACATTGTTCTCAGATGCACATGAGTCATTCTCTAAAATAGATCATATACTGGTCCACAGAACATGCTTAAGTAAATGCAAAGGAACTGAAATGATTCCACACATATTATCTGACCATAGAGCAGTAAAATTGGAAATTAAGGACAAAAAACCCCACAAGAACCTCATAAACACATGGAAATTGAATAATACTCTCCTAAGTAATCAATGCATCACAGAAGAAATTAAAGAAGAAATTAAACAATATCTACAATTGAATGAAAATGAAAATGAAAATTACCAGAACCTGTTGGACACAATAAAAGCAGTCCTTAGAGGGAAATTCATACCAGTAAACTCCCACATCAGAAAAAATGGAAAGAACATACATAAACAACCTAAGGATGCACCTCTAATTTCTAGAAAAAGAAGAGCAAGTCAAGTACAAAGACCAAAGAAGAGAGGAAATTATAAAGATCAGAGTAGGAATTAATGCAATAGAAACTAAGAAAAAATACAAATAACTAATGAATTGAAGACTTGGTTCATTGAAAGAATAAATAAAACTGATATATCCCTAGCCAACTTACCAAAAAGAGGAAAGAAAAAACTCAGATTCATGCAATAAGAAATGAAAAGGGTAAAATCACTACAGACCCTGTGGAAATACAGAAGATCATCAACACCTACTTGGAAAACATTTGCTCACATAGATTTGATAACACAGAAGAAATGGACAGATTCCTACAAACCTATGAATTACCAAAGCTGAATCAAGAAGATGTAAAACTCCTGAATAACCCAATTTCACCCAAAGAAATTGAAAATATAATTAGAACCTTACCAACAACGAAAACTCCAGGTCTTGATGGATTCACTCCTGAATTCAACAAGAAATTTAGGGAAGACTTAATGCCAACACTCCTCAAACTCTTCAATGAATTTGGAAGGGAAGCAAGTCTCCCTAACTCATTGCTGGAAGCAAGTATTACCCTAATACCAAAACCAGAGAAAGACCCAACCAAAAAAAGAAAATTACAGACCAATCTCCCTAATAAACATAGATGCAAAAATCCTCAATAAAATACTGGCAAATACAATACAACAAGTTATCAGGAAGATTATACAGTATGAACTTGGATTCATCCCAGGAATGCGGGAATGTTTCAAATTATGCAAATCAATAAATGTAATACACCATATCAACAGGGCCAAGGACAAGAATCACGTGACCATCTCAATAGATGCAAAAAAAGCTTTTGACAAAATCCATCACCCATTCATGATCAAAACCCTACAGAAAATCGGAATAGATGGTCTGTAACTCAACCTGATGAAAAACATATACTATAAACGAACAACCAACAGCTTACTAAATGGAGAAAATCTGAAAACTTTCAACCTAAAATCAGGAGCAAAACAAGGATGTGCATCATCACCATTCCTATTCAATATAGTTCTGGAAATATTAGCCAGAGCAATTAGACAAGAGAAAGAAATAAAAGGAATAAGAATAGGAAAGGAAGAAGTAAAATTATCATTATTTGCAGATGATGTGATACTCTACATAGAAGATCACCAAAAATCCATTAGAAGACTTCTAGATGTAATAACCAAATTCAGTAATGTAGCTGGATACAAGGTGAACACTCAAAAATCAACAGCATTCCTGTACACAAACAACAAAGTCACTGAGAGAGAAATAAGGAAAACCACACCCTTCACTATAACATCCCAAAAAAACGAAATATTTAGGAATCAATCTAACAAAGAAAATAAAAGATATCTACAGTGAAAATTACATTATTCTGAAGAAGAAAACAGAAAAAGATTTTAGAAAATGGAAACATATTTCCTGTTCATGGACAGGAAGAATAAACATTGTGAAAATGGCCATTCTTCCAAAATTTTCATACAGATTTAATGCAATCCCAATCAAAATACCACTTGCTTACCTCACAGAACTAGAGAAAGCATTCCTAAAATTTATCTGGAACCAGAAAAGACCTAGAATACCAAAGGCAATTCTGGTCAACAAAGGGAAGGCAGGAGGCATCACAATCCCTGACTTTAAACTATATTACAAAGCTACTGTGATAAAATCAGCATGGTACTGGAATCAAAACAGACCGGAAGATTAATGAAATAGATTAGAAGATACAGTCACAACTACAAACACACTTATCCAATTCACCTTTGATAAAGGGGCCAAACATGTACATTGGAAGAAAGACAGCCTCTCTAACAAATGGTGCAGGAAAAACTGACTTTCTATATGCCGTAAACTAAAACTAGATCCATATCTATCACCATGCACTAAAATAAATTCCAAATGGATCAAAGATCTGAATATTAAAACAGAGACACTAAATTTGCTGGAAGACAAAGTAGGTAAAAATCTTAATGACATAGGAGTAGGCAGAGCGTTTATGAACAAAAATCAAACTGCATGGGAAATACTTCCCAGAATCAACAACTGGGATCTCATCTTATTAAAAAGTTTCTGCATGTTAAAAGAACTCTCCAACAGAGTGAAAACAAAACCCACGAACTGGGTAAATATCTTAGCCAGTTGCCCCTCAGACAAAGGACCTCTATCTAAAACATATAAAGAAGTTTTTAATAATCAGGCCCCTAAAATTCAAGGATCCAATCTAAAAATGGGCATCTGTGATGAATACACATTTATCAGAGAAAGAAATACAGATGGAAAATAAATATATGAAAAAATGTTCAACGTCAATGGTCATGCAGGAAATGCAAATTAAAACAATACTGAGATTTCATCTCACTCCAGATAGAATAGCCAAGATTAAAAAATCAACCAACAGCAATTGCTCGAGGGGCTGTGGGAAAATAGGAACTCTTCTCCACTGTTGGTGGGAGTGTAGACTGGTGCAACCACTGTGGAAATCAGTGTGGAGATACTTTAAGAAGCTAGAATTGGACATCCCATTCAACCCAGCTATCCCTCTTCTGGGCATTTTCCCAGAAGAATTGAAAACATCATACCACAGTGATATTTGTGCACCCATGTTTGTAGCAACCCAACTTGTAATAGTCAGATCCTGGAAACAGCCCAAGTGCCTATCAATCAAGGAATGAATAAAAAAGATGTGGTATTTTTATACAATGGAGTACTACTCAGCTATCAAAAAAAATTGCATTGAGAGTTTTATAAGTAAATGGACACGACTTGAGACCATACTCATAAGTGAGATAAATCAAACCCACATGTTTGAATACCATAATGTCTCCCTAGTGTAAGAAACTGAAAAAGTATATATGATCCAAAATCTACAGTAAATACTGTGTAAGGGTAAGAAACTGTTCAAAGAGCAAAAGTAATTTGAAAATGGAAAAGGAGGGAAAGGGAAAAAGACATAAATCTGTATATATATTTATATATATATATATATATATATAATAGCTAAAATGACTATACTGCTGAATGTATTAGTTATTGAGAAAGAACAGTTAATACTCATATGATTAGATCAATTTTACATTTCTGTATCTGTTAATGTAAACAACCATGTTGAAGGTAATGATATGCAATATTGCAACCATTGTCAAGTTCCTATCATCTTGTTTTGTAAACCTATAATATTACTGTTTTGGATTTGCTGTTGTCGTTTGTTTGTCTCTTTTGCTTTTTATCTTTCTTTTTTGTGCCTTTTATCTCTTAAATTAAAAAAAAGACACAGTAAAATCTAACTAAACAAGGCAGAATAAAACCAAATCTAACAAATTTATGGAAGTGTTACAAGAATTCAAAACGAGATAGTAGGAAATTAGCAGTGGTTACCACTTTCCCTTTTTAGGCATTTCCTCCCCCATCACTTTCATAATATATATTGTGCTTTTTGGATCCCACTAACCCCAGTTTGTTATGCTAGGTAGATAACTCAGTGTTCACCCTTGTGAGTCCAAACCATTTCACCCGTGAGCATCATCTCCAGTTGCATTCATTTACCTACCTTGTGATTATCCTGCTTTATATCTTGGTAGCTTTCCATTGTATGAAAATACCATACCTTTCTTATCCATCCTGTGGTTCATGTGCAGGTTACCCTTGCTTTTTTCTGGTCTCCTGTCACATGGAACAATTGTTTTCTCTCCTTGGATTTTCATTTTATTAATTTCCTTTTCAGTTAAATGTGTTTCATGCATACAGTATATTTATGGATCTTGTTTCTTGATCTACTACGCCTGTGTTTCTTTTTATTGGTGAGTTGTGGCCATTTACATTGATGGTTACAAATAGCATGCATTGGTTCATCCCTGCCATGCTATTCTCCTGCTGTTGGCCCTTCATTCAATTGCCTGTCCTGTTTGGCAATTTTCCTCTGCTGCTGTTCCTGGAACTGTGGTCATCTTTATCTCTCTCTAGAATATCCTTGAGCACTTTCTTTAGATTTGGTTGATGGTCATAAATTCCTTCAATTGTTCTTTATCATGGATGTATCTTATTTTTCCACCGATTTTGAAAGATAGTTTTGCAGGGTACATCAATACGGGTTGAAAATTGTTTCTTTTCAGGATATGAAACACTTCACTTCAAGCTTCTTGACTTGATGGTTTATGTTGACAAGTCTGCAGGAGTTCTGATGGGTTTTCCTTTATAGGTGATCTGTTTCTTTTCTCTAACAACTTTTAATATTCTGTTCTTGTGCTGAATTTTTGTGATCTTGATTATTACATGTCTGAGTGTAGATGTATTTTGGTTATGACTAGTTGGAGTTCTATATGACTCGCTTATCTACATACCAGATCCTTTTCCCATGTTTACAAAGTTTCTGCTATTGCTTCTGTAAATAATCTTTTTATTTCATTTGTGTTGACCCCTGCTTCTTTGCTGATATTTATCACTCTTAAATTATTTTTCTTTGCATCATCTTGCAACCATCGAATTGCTATTTCCTGGATACTTGTTGTTTTTCAGAGATCTTTCCTTTCATGGTCACTACCTGCAATCCTGTCTTCAAGGCCTGAAAGTCTATCTTAAGTCTCTTTCAAGCAGTTTTGCCAGCACTTGATCAACTTTTTAACTTCCTGGATATTTCTTTGAATCTATTTCGTGCATTGTAATTCCTTCCTATATTGTTCATTCAAGGATTCCATCATTTTCATATGCTCTCTTTTTTAAATCTATGTCTTCTTTAGATATTCTCAGTAATTCTTTCATTATGTTTGTGATTTCTTCTTTTATCTGAGAAATTAATTCTGATCTGATTACTTTTACCATCTCGTGAAGTTGTTTCTGTACTTCAGTTGCTATCCTTTCAGAGATTTCAGGTGTGTGACTTCCATTTTCTTTTTTTTTT
>RJWM01048959.1:0-11295 GCA_004363535.1 Dasyprocta punctata
CACCCAGATCACCTCAGGAAATGCTGTGGGCACCCAATCTGTATCCTCTTAGTGTTTAAGTACAGGAGCCTGAGATTAAAGGAAAATTTAATCATTCGTTTGCTGGTCCACTACAGCTAAGAGGACAGGGTTGCAGTAAGATTGAGCAAAAAGATACTAAGTGTGATCTGAGACAACACAGAAACGGTGGCTGCTTGCTGCCCTAACTTCCTGGATAGCTACGCGTGCTGTCGGGACCTGAGGCACAAGGAGTCTGAGGAGCTCCCCTAGCCACGCCCCTCAGGCACTCCACTGGCCGCCCCATAGAGAGGGGACAATGGCGCCACGGGCAGCACAGAGGCCAAGTGGCACCTCAGGTGTACGAGGAGCAGTCACGAGCTGCTGGTCCGGGAGACTCAGCCTCCTCAGCAGCCCTACAAGCCTCTGTGGACCCTTGTCCTTCCACACAAGCCTGGCAGGCCTAGAAAAAGGGAAGGTTGGCCAAAAAAGACATCTCAGGGCCTGACTGACTCCTGGTAGGAAAGGGGTTCTGTTACACACAGTCAGGAAGTAGTATTTTGAGCTCTTGTCTAGGTAACAGGATATAATTACCCCAAAAAGGCATTCTGCTCGGAGTGAATTAGCACGTGTGGGAAATACCATGGTCAGGATACCAATTAACTCAGGGAAGGAGATCCCGGGGCTTCTGACTGCATATCCACGTGCCCCGGGAGGACATTTAGTCAGTGACCAACTGCACAGAAGACAGAGGTCATGCCGACATGAGATCACCTGGCGACGGTGCAGCTGGCTTAGGCTGCGCAAGCACACTCAGAAGGGTCCACAGTGACAATCTCCCAAGGACGTATTTCTCAGGACATGTCCTTGTCGTTAGGAGCCGCAGAGCTGTCCTTGTTAGTGGCCTCCTTCCCAAGCTAGATGGCAGTCCACCGAGTTTTTATTCTATATTCCTGTATTTGTGAAATAAATGATTTAAATTTAATTTACAAATGGATTTGCATCACGTCCCAGGCCCCCAAGGAAGAGTCTCAAACAGTAGGAGCACGATGGGACTCCCAGCACTCCTGCAAGTCACCCCAGGGATCATTCAGCCTAATTAGTTAATGTCCTAAGCAGAAGCTGACAATTAAAGCTTCTTCCCAACAGATTTGAAACTGACAAAACTGAGTGTTAAACAAAAAAGATAAAAACTACACCAGGAGGCCCAGCCGACAGGATGCTAAGGAAGCACATGTGGCATTCACAAATCTCATTCATAGCAACAATGTTATTAATTATAAAAAGGTGGAAAAGAAACTTCATCCCACTGGGCTATGAACACAGCATGGTGTGAGGGGTGTCTTCCCAGGTCTCTCAGGGGCAGGAAGGAGCAAGGGATGCAGGATTACGGGCCATTTTTCTTGGATGCTGCTCTTATCCACCTAACCCTGTGTGGCCACTGAGGCCCTGGGGGTCAGGTGCCCACCACTCAGCATTTATTCACTCATTGAAGGGCCTGCCCGGGTCTCCCCTCAGTTCCAAGAACCAGCTGTACATCCACCTACCCACAACCTCCTCAGACTAACACAACTCTAAGGGGCCCCCAGACTCATCGGCAGGCCTCCTGGGGGGCTGCAGTGGCCTGCCAGTCAGCTGCAGGTCTGGAAAAGTCTGCAGCCTACCCTCTTCCCCCTGCCTTCTGATAGCATAGAAAGTACTACTGAAAGAGAACGAAGAGAAAGGATATTCTCTGAAGAGTGCTACAGGGGTGCGATTTTATTGATCTCAATTGTGCATTTATTTGATATCTGTATGTGCAGACATTACATACAACTTTTTTTTACAAATTTGCATCATTCTATAAACCCAGGTGTATGTCCTACTTTTGTTTTATTTAAAGGTGATAAAATTTCCAATATCATTAAATTTTCTTGGAAACTAAGTTCCACAAGTTGTACAATATTCCATGATGAACACTCATGCTTTATTTAGCCAGTCTCAATTGTTTCCAATTGCGTACTCATAGACTGTATTGCAAAACATCCCTCTGCATTTCTCTTTGTCTCCATCAGGTTACATTCATGTGAGTTCAATGGAAAGGGTAGCAGCCTTCAGGAAGAGTCAGGCAAAAAGACAGGGAAGCAGATACCCAACACTGGAGCAAACCTGGGCAGCAGAAGGAGGGCCTTAAAAGCCAAGAGAAGACAATTTCCAAAATGAGAAGAAGGCCATCTGTGTCCCAAACTGTCCCTGCATCAAGCAAGGTGACAATCAGCCACCTATTGAATAAGCAGACATCATCAACGCCCTAGGTTAGGGGACAGGAGGCTGCGTGGAGCCAGCGAACAAAGGTAGGAGAAGAGAATTCATCATCCCAGGAATGTCTGCTATAGTGGACGATAAGAGGGGAGTGGGTCAGCAGAGAGTTTGGAGTGATGGCAAATCCCAGAAACAAAGAATACAGCTATCTGTTCAGCTAGAATAATTATGGTTTCAAATTGTCAAAGACACCAACCATGCACACATGCCAATCCCCTTCACAGACTTTTCTACAGTTCCATGCCTGGGGTACATGCATGCACTTAGTGGTACGCACAGTGAGCATCGAAAAGTCATGGTAATGGACTTCTTCCACTCAGTAAAAAAACGACTATTTGAAAACTTTTTGGGGTTTGCCATAAATAAAAATAGAGATGGATACATCCAGGTAGAGTCAGAGTCAAACGAATGATTAAATACATAAATGACGGTTGTGCTGGTCATTTACTGTCAAGCATATTTATTACCATGAACAAACACGTTCTGATTTAAGTCATAAGTGGAATGCAAAGCTTGAATTTTGGCCAGCATGATTAACTGTCTGAAACTTAAATAGCACAACTCAGTCAAAAAATTCATACACCAACACTTACCATCATGGCACAAAGGGTTATTTCACACCATGTTCCCCTCATGGTGCGCATTCTACATAGAGCATCTGAAATGATGATGAAAAAACGCTAACATTTTTAAAGGTAAAACCATGACTTCACAGCATAAAGTCTCATTCTGTGTCTCAGAATGAAAATGATTAAATAAGCAGCTTTGTGAATTACAGAGAGCTCTTCCCAGTCCTCACCTCAGTCTGGGAAGTTCATATTTGTAATCCCATGGAAAAGTTATTGGAATTCCAACAAATCAATTCCGATCGACCACTTCCAATGCAACCCATGGTGAGAATAAAGACACCAGGACATATTTATAGTTATGGGGAGCCAAGGGGTCCTAAGTCCTGCCAGGATGAAGGCTCATCGGGACAAAGACCTCAACCCAGGGCCCAGCCCAGATTTTATTAATTCATGAAGCAGGGAGTGGCTTGAGGATGAGTGACTGTGTAAATGGTGGGAAATATGAGAGTACTGTGAGCTGGGCTACATAGCAGGCCTGAAAGCACCTCTGCAATACACAGAGATGAAGATAAGCAGAAAGACTAATCTGCATAACACAGTTGAGGTAATACCTAATGTTTGGGGTCACTACTTCAGCTCTGATGTGCAAACTTCTTTGCCCTGGGAAGTCACAGCCTGGATCCAGTTGACAGCGTAGAGCAGCGGCTCTTCATCCCACTGACTCAACCATATTTTGTCAGTCACAGGGAAACAGCAACTGTTACCTAGCTTCAAAGATTACACATCAGCACCTCAGTCAGTGCAATTTACGTTGCTTCGAGCCAACAGAAGGGATAAAGAAATGGCGCAGCCAGCTCTGTACATAGCAATACATGGAGACAGGGCTGAGTATAGCCAAAGTGGAGATAGCTGCTCTTTAGTCAAGGAGAGTCATGCAGGTGGCCTCCACAGTGAACGGTACGAGGCCACTGCTGCATCTTTGAGCTAAGCACAGCAATGACTGAAGTTTAAGAAGGTGATGAAATACAACCCTAACTTACCAACTGTTCTTTATCAAGAACACTACCTAGTGTTTTGTCATCAACCTCACTTGTGGGGCAAGAGTTCTAGCCCACATAAGAAAACTTGGTTACCTTCAAATAAGATAAAAGTCCCCAAATGGCACCAAGGATAAGACTCAAAAAGAAGTACTTAAAATACCCATTCCTGGTCGGGGCTATGGCTCAGGAGCACAGCACCTGCCTGGCAAGTGTGAGGTCATGAGTTTGATCCCTAGTAACAAACAAACAAACAAACATATTCCTAGACTGCATTTCAGATCTACCAAAAACATGGAACCTGCGTTGTTGATAAATGCCCTGGAGATTTCTATGATTGGAGAAACGTAGGTTATAATAACAGACAGTACATCTATGCAAGTTTCCTTTGGCGGGAAATTGTTGGGGAGAAAGGAGATTAAAGGAAAACCTGGGTGGTATTACTTTTTTTGCCACTTTAAAGCTGGATATTATGAATGAACTGTGTTTCCTCAGGGTCTATCATACGTAGGGTTTTATAACAAACTAAAAACAAATCAGGGCATATTTATAAAATGTCATCATAACGCCTACATTCAGTACAAACTAGAGGAAATCATACCCAATACTCTCTCCATTTGTATTTTCGTTCACATCTCAAAAGATGTGACTTCAAAATTGCTCAGCTGGACAATGAAATTATTACCATGGCGTCTTTATTTATGAGCACCTGTGCCCAAAGATGAATAGCATTTTAAAAGCAAATGTTAAAAATGAAATAAAAGTGAAATTTACCGAAAAATGTGATATTTGATTAAATTCAAAGGTGAGGTTAACGCCTAGAAAATATAACATTTTGCACAACCACCTAAATTATACCTAAGTGACTAAGTGAAAGTAGTTTTAAATTCCAAATTCATTCTAAATATTTGAATTTTTTACATGCTAAGGGTTTAGTATAAAAAGATATTTACTACTTACCAAGTATGCATGGGCCCCTCCACACTCTCCACCCCCTAGCGGCTGGCAAAGCCGTGTGTCAGGCACCACCAAAGTGGCAAAGCAGAAGAGGCTGGGTCCTTCCTGGATCCAAACATCCACCAGCTGCTGTGCAACCTTCCAGCTCCCTCTGTTTCTCTCCTACAGGGATCTTGGTGGCTTCAACAATGAAGGCACGAGACAGATACAGCTGGAACAATTTAATGACAGCACAGAGTACAAGTACCCTCCACAGTTGTCTGCCTGTGTCAATTATGAAGGAACAAGAACCGTGCCTTGGAGTGTTAACACCTGAGACCACAGGACGAATTCGCTGTCACAGAAGAACCCAGTCGATCCTGACTAACACACCTGGCATCTGATGCCTCTGATTTCCAGATCAGGATTCTCTATAGCAGAGGGATTTCATTCAATGGCTCTGCTCAGATGGTGTCCACCATCAAAACCAGCTATGACAGGACACAGTGGTCCTCATCAGACCTGAAAAACCAGAAGTCAGAACTGTTCCAACTATCTGTACTGCATGACACAGTTCATCAACTGAAATCTCCTACTCCTTAAACATCCTGGAGCTGGAGATGTACCTCAGTGGCCAGCACCTGCCTGGCAAGTGTGAGGTCCTGAGTTCAATTCTCAGTCCAAAAAAAACCATCCTGGATATTATCTATAAACTTTTTGAGAACCAACAGATCTAGACTTCACACATATACATACATACATACGCGCGTGCACACACACACACACACGTAGACACACAAATCAAACTGAAGAGCATTTTTTAAGTAATCATTTCAATGTTAATGATGGAAGATAATGGGCCATGGTTTTCATATTTAATTTAGTTCCACCTTCCTAAAATCTCTATCATTCTGCCAAAGGAAGAGAGAACACTTGACAAATAGTTTATGGGCTGACCTACCTTTCTCAGTTACTAGCCATGTGGAACTATTTTAATTTACATTTAAATTAACTGAAACTAAATGAAATTTGAAATACATTTCCTTGGTTGTGCCAGTCACATTCCATGTGGCTACCAGCTACCATATTAAATGACTTTGCATTACCACGCAAAGTTTTATTGGACAACACTGGCCTAGAACATCCTTTCACTCTCTATTCTCAAAAACACCTCCTAAAAAACATAACTGAAGCAAAAACAATGTGTCTGTCATATAAAGTAGCTCCTAGGAAAGACTCGTAGCTCTCTTGTACAGCTAATCTTACCATTAATATTCATGGAGTAAAACTGAGAAGAGTAACCCTTGAGATTATCTGAGATCAAGAAGAGCTTTAACACAGAACTACCACGTTAGTTCTTCAGACCATTGACATGGGACAGGACACACAAAATGTGTGTGCAAACTGTAACGTGTAAGGCTTGCAGATTTACTGAGTCTTCAGTTGTGTTACTAGAAGTAAAAAATCTCCCTGCAACAGAATAAGTTGGCAAAGCTGATGCTGGATCCTGACAGTCACTGATACTGGATCCCATCAGGATACCTAAGCAAACCGACTTTGGAAAACGCCACAGGACTGCCTGCATAGCAGAAGCTCTGTGTGAAATCCGCAATGAAGGCAGAATGCTCTTCCCTGGAGGGCAAATCAGCTGCAAACTCACTGCACTGACAATAAGATGGAAATTCCAAAGGGTCAGTTCTTTAAAACTCAACTGTGAAAGATACACTGTAAAAAAAAGAACGCTCCCTCAACAGGACAATTGATGACAGCACCTCAGAGAGCTTTCTCTACTTCTTACTGTTAAATGAAAAGAGTTAAATTAATGAGCAAAAATGACAATGGACTAAAGTATCTTCTAAAGCACTTTCAAGACTGAGTTATTATGAACTGTGCTGCTATAGATAAACACGGGTACATATGGATCACTGGCTGCACCCTGAGACCATGATGTGAAGTGAAATTAATCTGACACGCAGTATCACATGGTTTCTCTTACACGAGAAACCCACAGTATAAATAAAGAGCAAAAGTAAAGATAACAGGAAAGAGGAAGAAACATCTTTCCCAAGTAGGAAGGAGACCAAGAGATGGGCGAAGGGGGAGGGGGAGGGAGGAAAGGAAAGGGGATGAAAGAAGAATTACGATGCGTCATGTACATGTACCAACTCCCAGTGAGGAGCGTAATCATTATCTGTACAAATATGTACTGTATTGGGTATGCTATGTCCCCCCAAGTCCTCATACTTTTGATGGGGCTGAGTGTAGTGCTTGTGTTCAGTTTGTTGTCTAGCGCTGGGATTGGCAATGTGAGCGCTGCAACTGCCCAGGGGTGGAGCTGAGATACAGTGTAAGGGTAGGCGGGGCTTCCTCTTGCGCTTCCGCGCTTGCGCCCTCTCTCGCGCGCACGCGTGGTCTCTCTATCTCACCAGTACGCCTTGCTGCTTGCCGCCGCCATGAACGGTGGCCCCACCATGCCACACTGCCTTGGAGCCAACTAAATAATGGCTGCAACTCCGGAGAAACGGTAAGAAATAAACCTTTCCTTCCCAAATTTTGGGCGTCAGGTATTTTGTCTCGGCAACATACTAATAAAAATGCGTGTAGGACCCCAAAACAGAATACAGCAGGGGGTCACAGCCTCCCACTTCTACAGTGCATTCATGATGCCCAGTGCCTAACAATACAAAACAAAACAAACAAAATCCTGTGATGACACAACCCGAAAAACCAGAACGCTGACAACACCCAGGGCAGGCGCGGCTACGGAGCAGCAGGCTCTCTCCACTGTCACAGAGAGGCCTGTGAGCTACACCGCCGACCACAGGAGTCCGCAGCAGGGCTCCTCGGCACTCTGAAACAAACTCAAAACAGGTCTGCACAAAGGTTTCAGAATTTGCACGTGAATGTTTACAGAAGCTTGATTTATAAATGTCAAAATGTGGATGCAATGAAGATGTCCTCAGTAGGTCAGACCAGCTGTGGTACATCCAGACAACAGAATATTGCTCAGCAGTAGAAGGAAATAAGCTATCAAGCCATGAAAAAAAAAATGGAAAAAATTTAAATACTGCTAAATGAAAGAAGCTAATCTGAAAAGGCTACATTTTGTATAATTTTTAACCGCACGACACTCTGCAAAAAGCAAAACTATGATGGGAGACAGAAAATATCAATACCGAATCCAGGGATTAGGTGAGCTAAATAGGTAAAACACAAGAGCTTTCAGGACAATAAAACTATGTCCTGAAAACAATAAATATATGTGAACATACGACCTTATGCACTCATCAGCACGAGACACACACCAAGAATGAAACTTACTATGAACTTTAGCTAATGTAGCAATAATTATTCTTCAACTGTTACAAAAGTTAATAATGACAATTATTAATAATTCTGAAACTACCGAAAATTGTTGAAAATGGTGAAAAGACAGTAAATAAGAGGAGGCAGATAGGAACTGTCTGCATGTTCTATATAATTTTTCTTTATACCTAAAACTGCCTTTAAAAGGCAAGTACAGTATGTTAATTTTTTAATCAACCTGAATGTCTATTTCCTACCCTTGCATATTCTAGGACTGTCAGCCTGTCAACAACCTATGGGCTTGTGCACACAAACACATACACACATACATACACAATGCCGGTACTGGGGTGTGGTCACAGTTTGAGGATCACTCGTCTCCAGATTCATGAAAGGTAAGGCTCTCTAAACCTTGCCGGAGCTTTTCTTCTCTCCCTCTCTAATATTATGAACAAAATAAAAGGGGAAGCCCATGCATGTTTGGTGAATGAGTCATTTAGTCAATGCAGCTGGCTAAAAAAGGTTGCCAAATTTATACACTGTTTGGACTCTAACAACGTGCAAATACCTAGAGACAGAAAATATGTGTTTTGAGGTAAGAACAGAGGTTAGCTTTCCTCTAGCACTTTAAAACTCATGGTTCAATGTTTTAAAATCATCTCTCAGTTAATTATTAGAATACTGCTGCAAGAGATCAATAAAGAATTAACTAAAATTCCTCACCTAAAATGATTAGTTGTTTTAAGAATTAATTTGCATATGTGTGATTTATATGTAAATCGAAATTGTTAAAAACAATCTAGTCTCTTTTATCTGAATGTCAAACATTATTAAAATACAATACACAGTCACTTTCTATAATTGCTTTTCTGTGGATCTCATAATACAAGTAGAGATTTCTTTGAAGATACTACTTTAAAAAACGGAACTTCTTTACATAACACAAGAATCAGTAAAGAGCCTCAGAGAGGGGAAATACACGTCGTGAGGACCAGTGGCAACCTCTGCTACACATACAAGGGATCCCATGGATTTTTCACGGAGCGGAGCTGCATCTGAAACTTTTATAAATGCGGATGTCCTTCCATGGAGCACTATCACACACCCAGGCTAGATGGCTTAGCTACCGCGCAATGGCACTAACTTGCAATTTCTTACAGATATAACCGCATGCACTTTTCCTTTAAAAATGATGCAAATGTGTTAAAAATTACTTTATACAAAGCTATGCATTGTAAACCAACTAGTAATGTTAGGCTATCCCAGCAAATAGCCATCACGAAAACCCAGGTACCAAGGCACCCTCCCGGTGACACGGGAACAAGCCTGTGGTGGACAGCTAGGCAGTCACATCTCCCAGGTGCCCCGGGAGGAATTTCTGGATGTGAGTGCGAGGCCTCGTCTTCATCCCTGTGGCTAGAGCCACACCTGATCAAGTGCCTCCACGCCTTTGAATACAGAGGGAAAAAGAAAACTAATGCTGTATTTAAAATCCCTTTTTTTTCTGCAATGAACTTACCTCCTCCTTCCCACTCTAAATGAGGCACAATTTAAATCAAGCACCAAATTTGTTGCTAGTGAAAGCAAGTCTTTTAAGTGCCGGAGTGCCTGAATCATGAACTTGTTTTTGTTTTATTCACTTATTTAATATGCCTTGCTCAGAAAGAGATTTAAAACCAAAAAAAAAAAAAAACACTTTAATTGTTTATAAATGAGGACGTGGAATGGATCACAAGACTGGCAATTGCAAGGCGTGGTGGCACACATCAGTGATCCCAGCACTCAGGAGGCTGAGGCAGGAGGGTTGCCAAGAGTTTAAGGCCAGCCTGGTTTATACAGTGAGTTCAAGCCAGCCTGAACTACATAGTGCTTTTCTGCCACAACAAAACAAAACAAAAGAAAAATTAAGAGTGGGCAATGCCAATCACCTAATCCTGGGCAGCTCAGACTTCCACTCCAAAGGGATACAGCACCCCAGGCAGTGAATATTTACTGTGCCAGGAGCTGGATAGTACAACAGGTAAGAGTTCTGCCCTGGATGGTGCCCACACTCTGAAGGTAGATTCCAGTACAGAAACAGATCACAGACCAGGATGCCTAGCACTTGGGAGAAGCAATGTTCTGAGACTGCTACCTGCCTCTGATTATCAGACTTTCTGTATTTTACAAAAGATAAGAGCCATAGCCGGGCATGGTGGCGCACGCCTATAATCCCAGCACTCAGGAGGTTGAAGCAGGAGGATCATTGTGAGTTCGAGACCAGCCTGGGCTACAAAGTGAGTTCAGGGCCAGCCCAAACTGCACAGCAAGACCCTCTCTCAAAAAGAAAAAACAAAAGCTAAGAGCCATGTGGTGTGGCTGTCGGCCACACGTGAACACGCTGAGTGACGGTCAGGATACAGACACAATGGACAGGCCACAGGACAAGCCCCAGAGGGGGAGCACGCTCACCTGGGAAGGACCAGGAGGCCGACCGGGACAGGGCCCTCGCACCTGGGGCGGCAGAGGTTATCTCCAGGAACACAGCCCAGCAGGTTTCAGATGAAAGCCCACAAATGTCACGAACAGCTCACCCTCATAACCCTACCTTTAGTGATCACACAGTGATAAAACAGGGCCTGAGTTCCTGGGTCCCTTGCCATCTAGAGTCAGACAGAGGCACTCGACACTGCTTCGTGATCACTATGCTGGGTTCTAGCGCACTGCGTGGCTGCACAATGCCAACTGTCTCTCTATTTAAAAAGGAGGAGCACAGGTCCTGGAGATAAAAGTGTACCGCAGTAATCACCAAAGTAAACTGGTCACGAGGGCAATGTTATGTCTACAAATACTACTGATATTGGCGGTGAGACTGTCAGGCAGAATCTGCATGTGGCCCCTACTGGTGTCCTGTCCTAATCCCCAAAACTTGTCAGTATGATGAGGCAGTACTCCACAGCGATGGGGTTTCACCCGGCACAGTTCCTACACTACACTGCATGGTACAAGGGCCCTTCATGTTATCCAACTGCCCAGATGTAACACAAAAAGCAGAGAGGGTGGCAGAAGGCAATTCAGACAGAGTCAAAGGACAAGAAGGACTCAGTGGCCCTGCTGGCTTGAACTGGAGGTGACTACACAACAAAGACTGTAATGATCTCTAATGACTC
>RJWM01048960.1:0-11294 GCA_004363535.1 Dasyprocta punctata
TATCTGTCAATATCCCCAACCCCTAGGAAGGTAATGATATGCAATATTGTAACTACTGCCAAACTTCAACCACCTCAGTGTGTAAACCTACAATGTTATCATATCAGATCTGTTGTTGTTGTTTGTCTGTCTTTTTTGACTTTTATTTCTAGCTTCTGTATCTATTTTCTCTTAAATAAAAAAAAATAAAAAATAAAAAGAAATTTTAGTATGGAACTTTCTGCGATGAACAGAATTACACAGGAGATCTGCAGAGACAGAAAAGATAGCAAGCACTGCTAGCTGTCAATCCCACATGTCGTAAGAAGGCCAAGAACAATCCAGGTTAAAACTAAAACAAAGGCATTTGTGTTTTAAGTACAGAATACATTTGCAAATTGGGAAACCCAAGTTCAGTTAGAAACTAAGCAAGTGTCCCATCACATGCAACGGTGACTGGATTTTGCAGCGGAAATGAGGAGGTGAAGAAACGTGTTTCGAGTAACATTTCACGGCCCTATTACATTAGCCACACAGGTTGGTTTAAATTTGCACCAGTGCTGAGGATCTGTTCATACATTACTGGCGCAGGACTGGATGCTGGGGACTGTTGAGAGGGGTTTTCAACAAATAGCAAGTCTTTCAGAAGAGTCACAAAGTCAGCAGGAGCCCCGGGACAGGAAACTGGCACAGTCTCTACTCTTGCAAGCGAGAATTCCTATGCAGCATTTTTCATTTCCAAATTAAATTCTGATGGACTCTTGTCTAAGTCATATTAGCTCAGTCAAATAGGGGTCCCAAGACTCACACAGAAGTTTTGCTCTCTCTTGACCACACTGCAGTCTCTTTAATGTGTATTTTTCCATGTGCAAAGAAAAAACTCAACCTAACATTTATGGAAAGCACACTCATCTCAAGAACATTTGAAAAAAATACATAAATAAATAGATAAATTTTAAAAGAAAAACATATGGCATGCTATCCAGAGCAGACCCAGCCATAACATATAAACTAAGTTCATAAGTGTAAAAAATGAGTAAAATCATACCAAACATATCTCCAAGAGTAACTGAACTGTAATGGAAAACACTAAAGAAAATTATCTATTAGATACTTGAATAATGCACTTTTAAGTAAAATATCAGTCAAAGAAGACATCTATTACCGTTTATACATTGTGTCAACTTGAGAAGTCTAGAAGCTTAATTAAAGCAGCAGCTCTACATCCTGGGGTGTAGAGCACAAGCAGTTACCTGTTCATTGTGTCTATTTGAGAAGGTCTGAAGTTTAGCTGAGAGACTCAGCAGGGAGCCAGGGTTCTTACTTTGTAAACATCCTCATCCTGTGCAAAGAAAGGCAAGGAGATTTGTGGATGCTACACCCATGCTGGGCGGGGAGAGTCCTGGGTAGTATAAAAAGAAGGAAAAGAGGCGTGCTCTCCCCCTTTCACTCTGGCTGCATTTGCTCAGTTGCTGCCTCAAAGTGTCTCCCCAGTGCCATGCCACCCTACCTTGGAGGCAGCTGATTATGGACTGAAACCTCCAAAAACTGCAAGCTAAGTAAACCTTTCCTTCCCTAATTTTGGGTGTTATGTGTTTTGTCTCAGCAACAAGTGAAAAGTAACTAAGACAACATCCAAAAGGAAATTAGTGTTTTGTTGTCAGAAAAACAAGAAAACAAATGTGAACATGAGTGGTATGCAGCCAAAGTGGTTACTAAAAATAAATGTCAAGCTTTATAAACGAGTAAGGAATGAGTAAGATCTCAAATTAATAATTTGATCTTCATGTTTAAGAAACTAGAACAAGAAGAACTAATTAGATCAAAAGTAAGGCAAAATTAAAAAAAAGTAGAGCAGAAATTAAAATAAATAGGAAATGAAAGTTATGGAAAAAAGTCAAGAAAACCAAGGACTGTTTCTTCAGAATGTTAGATTAAGCTAGGAAACAAAAAAAGAAAAGAAGACACAAATTTTTTTTTTTTTTCAGCACCAGGGATTGAACTCACAACCTCACACCTGTCAGACAGGTGCTTAAGTCACTGATCCAAACTCCCAGCCCTGGTTTTTGAGGCAGGGTCACACTGTGTAGCTCAGGCCGGCCTTGAGCTCGTGTTGTAGCCCAAGCCGGCCTCGAACTCACAACGCTCCTCCTACCTCAGCCTCCGGAGTGCTGGGATTAAAGGCGTGTGCCACCACGCCCGGCTAAAGACACAAATTTTTAAACCAGAAATAAAGATAAATCACTATAAGTTCTATAAAAATTAAAATAATTATAAAAGTATAGCGTAATAATCTCAACCCAATAAATTAAATGTGTGAAATGAAATAGACACATAATCACTAAGAAGAAAATTGTTGAAATTTCCAAAAATGAAGACTATAAACATAATCATATCTAGTAAAAGTTTTAATTAATAATTAAAATTATTTCCACAAGAAAATCCCAGTTTTAAAAGACTTCATCAGTAAATAGTATCAAATATTGAAAGAACATATGCACAATTCTTCAGAAAGACTATTAAAAATAGAAAAGGAAATCAGGCATAGTAACATTTAGGTCTAGTTCCAACTAATGAGGAGACAGACAGGAAGGTCATCTAAATCCAGTAAAACAACAACAGCAAAACCAAAGTATGGGAACAGGAACACTTCTCAACCCACTGTGCGTCCACTGTTACCCTGAAACTAATGTTAAGCAAAGACCTCAAAAGGAAAGACAAAGTGCTAACATTATAGACCCTTCATCTAAATGACTAGGTAAGGAAAGAAGACTTAGCCAACCATCAGCAAATAAAACTCATGTCTTATAGATAGGATTATAAACGATCACCAAGCTGGATAGCGCTCAGGAATGCAGCCTTGATTTCATACTTAAACATCGCTTAAAAAACTCTAAGGTCACATGATTAAGAACAAACACTACCCGATCATCTCTACAGATGAAGGGAAAGCATTTGGTAAAATGAAACATCTACTCATGAGAACAGCTCTCAGTGAACGAGTGATAGAAAGAAAATTCTCAGCCTCATTAAAAGCATCCACAGAGAATAGTAAAATGCACCATGAGGGGTTGCAATGTGTCTATGATTTCCTCATACAGTTGGGAAGAAGAAAACAATATTGAGTCTCACCAGAAACAAAAACAAAATAAGCAAAAAGGCTCTAAATTTTTTTTAATTCTGAATGACAATCTTGATTCCTGAATCTGTAGAATCTTCGCAAATTCACACCACAAACAAACATACTTAAAACTATTAGGGTTAAATATTCAGCAAAATCTCAGAAAACAATAAAGTACAAAATTTATTCTATTTCTCTCTACTGGTAGTGAATGAATAGAAAATGGCTTTCAGAAAACAAAAATGATGTGAAACCCCCCCCACAAAACATGTGGAAATACATGTTTCAAAATCAACACAAAATATATAATATTAGTTAGAGAAAGTAAAGCTCCAAGGAAAGGGAAATATGATGTATGTTTATGGGTCAAATAATTAGTTTTTCTAAAATTAACTGAAGTCAATCTAGTCATAGTATAACAATTACAACAAACTTTTCTTGGTAAAAACTGACAAATGCATCCCAAACTGCTTGAAAACATGAAACACTAAAAACAGACAAATCAATTTTGAAAAAGAAAAAGAAAATTGAGGACTTGAACTGTCTGATTTAAACATTTACCCTACCAGCCAGACGTGGTGGCACATGCCTTTAATCCCAGTACCCAGGAGGCTGAGGTAGATGGAACGTTGTGAGTTCGAGGCCGGCTTGGGCTACAATACGAGCACAAGGCCAGCCTGAGCTATATAATGCGACCCTGCCTCAAAAATCTAAGGCTGGGAGTTTGGCTCAGTAGCTTAAGCATCTGTCTGGCAGGCGTGAGGCTGTGAGTTTGATCCCCAGTGCCGCAAAAAAAAAAAAAAAAAAAAAAAATTACCCTAAGACCACAGTAACCACGATGGTGTGTCACTGGTATAAGCACAAGTGTGAAGATCAATGAGACAGGATAGAAAGTCTGGGCATAAATCCCCATTCTTAGGATCATTTGAATTTTGACACTAATGCTCTGAACACTCAGTGGGGAGAGTGAGTCTTTTCGCAGATGGCTTAAGGCAACTGTGTGCTCATGTTAAGCAGAACAGAGCTCTTGCTTCATACTGCAGTGGCTTGAATGTGTTCCCCAATGCTACCTGCTGGGGCTTTAACCCCCAGGGCAACTGTGTTAGGAAGAGGGGTTCAGGTGCTGGTATCCAGCCACCAGGGCTCAGGCAGGAATCAGGGCACTCACTGCAGGAGTGCCTCAGTCATATTGAGCCTGGCTTTGTCAGCCTGCCCAGTGCAGCCCCCTGCTGGACTCGCAGCCTCTCTAGTCTTCTGCCTTCACTGCAGGGGTGATGGGGAGAAAGGTAGTTTCCAGATGCCTTTACTGGGAGCTCAGTGCACAGGTGTGCATGAATTGCCACATCTGTGCGACATTCTGTTAGAGCCATACTATGTGGACTCCCCCCAGAAAAAGAGAACTACAGGCCAATCTCTTCAAGGAACATAGATGCAAAAATCCTCAACAAAATATTGGCAAACAGGATGCCACAAAACGTCAAAGAGCTCATATGTCATGACCAAGTAGGTTCATCCTAAAGGGGTGGCTCAATATACACAAACCACTAAGTGCAGTGCTCCACAAAAACAGAAGCGTGGACAAAAATCATATGGCCACCTTCACTGACACAGGAAAAGGCTTTTACAAAAGCAAACGTTAATTCACGATAAACACCTGGAAGAAAATACAGATGGAAGAATCTTATCTCAATCTGATTAATGTCATATAGGATAAACAAGCAGCCAATATTAAATGAGGAGCAAGAAAAGAATATCTGGCATCAACACTCCTGTTTCATATAGCTCTCAAAAAATTAGCTAAAGCAATCAGGCAAGGGAAAAAATAGGTACACATATGGGAAAGAAATAAGCAAAATTATCATTATTTGCAGATGACATGATCTTCTACATAGAAGACCCCAAATACTCCACCAAAAGACTCCTAAAGTTAACATCAAATTCAGTACAATGACAGGATATAAAGTCAACACATGAAAACAAATAGTGCTCCTGTACACAAATAATAAACTCACCAAGAAAGAAACAAAGGAAACAATATCATTCACAATAGCATCAAGTAAAATCATATACTTAGGAATTAACCTAAGAAAACTGAAAGAGCTCTACAATGAAAATTACAGTACTCTAAGAGATCAAAGAGGATATCAAAAAATGGAAATATAACCCATGTTCCTGGAAAGGAAGAATTAATACTATCAAAATGGCCATACTTCTGAAACTGCCATACACATTTAATGCAATCTCAATTAAAATATCAATAACATTTCTCACGGAACTATAAAAATCAACCCTAAAATTCATATGGAACCAGAAGAGCAATAGAATATCAGAAACAATCCTGAGCAACAAAAGCCAAGCACAAGGCATAACAATCCTGGACTTTAAATTATACTACAAAGCTACAGTGATATAAACAGCATGGTATTGAGAAAAAACAAACACATGGATCAATGCAAGAAAATAAAGGACAAAGAAACAACACCAGGTATGTTGACATAATTGGTCTGTGATAAGGTGCCAAAAACATACACTGGAGGAAAGGCAGGCTCTTCAACAAATAGTGAAGGGAAAAGTGTCCATCCATATGCAGAAGATTGAATCTAGACACATACCTCACCATGTACTATGCTAAGATCAAAGTGGGTCAATAATCTAAACATTAGAGCAGGAAACAATCAGCTGGAAGATAAAAATAGATAAAACTCTCAAAGACATAGGCATATGGTAGGGCTTTCTGAACAGAACCCCAGTTGATTAAGACATAGTATCAAGAATCAGCAAATAAGTTCATATCAAATTAAAAAACTTCTGTACTGCAAAGGAAACAACAAACAGAGCAAAGAGACAAATTACAGGATGAAAAAAAGTGTTTATCAGCTACTCCTCATACAGAGGATTAATATTTAGAAAATTTAAAGAACTCAAAAAATCAAACCTCCCAAAATACAAGACCCAGTCATAAAATGGACAATTAATATGAGCAAACTCTTCTCCCATGAAGTATATATGGCCAATAAATACATAAAAAATGTTCACTATCTCTGGCCATTAGAAAAACACAAATTAAAACAACACTGAGATTTCGTCTTACACCAGAAAGAATGGTCATCATCAAGAAATCAAATGAAAGAAATCACTGGTTATTTTTATAACCAGTGCTGACAACGCTGTGGAGGAAAGGAGCCCTTCTACACAGTCAGTGGAAATGTAAACTTGTACAACCATTAGGGAAATCAGTATGGAGACTTCTCAAAACACTAAAACTAGATATGTCATTCAAATCAGCTCTTCTAATTCTAGGTATCTTCTTAAAAGATTTAAATCATCATATGACTGTGATACATATATACCCACCTTTATAACAGCACAATTCATAGTAGCTAAGTATGAAAGCAGTCTATGTGTCCATCAACTGATGAAAGAATAAAGAAAATGTGTTTATTCATAATGGAATAATACTCTGCAATAAAGAAGGATAAATTTGAGGCTTTCATAGCAAGATGGGTGCACCCCAAGATCATATTGTTAAGTGACATAAATTTGACACACAAGCTTAAATACTGCATGGTTTCTTTTATATGAAAAACACAAAATATAAACAGAGTAACAAATAATACATAATATACAGATAGGGAGATAGACCTTTTGAAAATGGGAAGATAACCAAGAGGCATAACAGAAAGAGAAGGTGAGAATACAGAACTAAGATCTGTCAAGAATATAGTTATTATGTACTGCACATACAGACTAATAAAAAAATTGAAAAGAAAAAAATTAAAGTTACAAAATAATGGCAAAAGATAGAAATAAATCATGATGACACTGAGACAGAATATTTTTCAGAATAACAACAAAATTATGATTCATAAAAGAGAAAATTGATAAAATCGACTTCATTAAAATTAGAAACTTGGTGCACCAAATACCACACTGATATAAAATGTCATCAACTGTGTCAATATAATTGCATATTGTGTATATGATTAATAGCTGTATCATGAACACTAAACTCTTACATCTCAAGTTTAAGAATGATTAATATAGTGGTAAAATGTTTGAAATGTACCCTTCAGTCCAGAAGATAATATGCACAGCTAACATACAGCTGAAAATAAAAAATGCTCAACAACGCTGTTCACTAGGGAAAAGCAACTGTAATCACAGCACAATATGACACTGGACACAGCATACTGAATACATTTTTTGTTGGTTTCTTTTGAAACAGTGTCTCACTATGTAGTTTAAACTGGCCTTGAGCTCACCAAGTGGCCCAGATTGGCCTATTGCCTCAGCCTTCCAAGTGCTGGGATTACAGGTGTGTACCACCACACCTGGTTTGAATAAGATTTTTAAAAACAAAACAGTTATGGGCATTGGAGAAGATGTAAAGGAAATGAAAAACTCTTACGTTGCTGACAGGAATGTAAAACAATATAGTACCATGATAAAAAGTTCCTTATCAACTTAATGTGTTTCTCAGTCATCCTCTATTGGGAATCTTGCAGAGAGAAATGAAAAGATATGTCCAAGGGGCTGGGGATTTAGCTCAATGACTCAAGCACTTGTCTGGTAAGTGTGAGGTTGTGATTTTGATCCCTGGTACCAAAGAAAAAAAAAAGAAAAGAAAAGAAAAGAAAAGAAAGGAAAGGAAAGGAAAAGAAAAGAAAAAGAAGATATATCTACAAAAAACTATATAGTGAAATCTTATGTAGCAATATTATTCATAATATTAATGACTACAAATAACTGAAATGTCCACAAACTGAAAAACAATGTCTGATAAACCCATACAGGGGAATACTTTTCTTAGAAGTAAAAGTAGCACTGATACATGCTTTGATGTGATAAAACTCAGGGACTTTATGCTAAGTGAAAGAAACTATGTGACAAAGATAATATGGGATTTTACTTATATAAATACTCAAGAAGATAAATTTATATCAATACAAAGACTAGTAGTTGTAGTAGCCTCTTTTTTGGGTAGTTATTAGGATGACTAAAAATAAGCTGAAAGAAATTTTTGCAGTTGATCAAAACTTTCAAACTGAATTTTGTTAAGGATTGTATAGTTCTACCAATTTACTAAAATCTCATTGAATTGCATATATTTACAACAAATTAATTTATGTCCTATTATTTGTTCTGCAGGAAAATTGCTTTAAAATATATATAAGTCAATATATACAAATATAAATATGTTAAGGTTACACACTAGGATAAAAATATTTGCCACATTATTAACCCCAAATAGAAAATCTTATATTCAGTATATTTCGTTTTACATACAAAATATTAAAATCAATAATAAGATACTGTGTAAAAGTGCACAACAGACTTAAATAAGTACTTCTAAAATGAAGATGTGTAATGGCCCAACCACCATAGAATAAAGTTTCTTAACTTCCTTACTGATCATAGCAATGAAAACTAAAACCACATTTAGGGATCACTGCCCTCACATCATGTTATCTAACTGTTTATGATTTGGTTATTGATGACATCAAACAACTGAAATTCTTCATACTTTACCTACTTTGGAGACTTAGGGCTCTTGAGCCATGGACCATGCCCAAGAGAAGGGTAAGGAAGTGTGAGGTTACCAAGATTTGCAGCATCAGGTCACACTGGGCACAAGTCAGATGCTTAGGATGCTCCTGTGGGTGGAAACATCATGGTTGGTGCAGATAAACAACTACAGGAGCAACCATACATGATTCACCGCTGTAGAGACAGGAAGGCCAATCAGCAGTGATGTTGAATGAAAGACGCTAATCATGAGCTCAAGTTGCATGATTCTACTCCAAAAATTGGAAGTTCTGAAAACTACACTTTAGTATTCAAGAATGCAGGCTTGTGTAACAAAGTTACGAAAAGATGAAGCAAATCATGAAGAAAATTATGAAACATTAAGAGTAGAAATGGCTTGCATGTCTTTCTTGGTTATTTTGCTCTCATTGCCGGACAAAAATGCCTGACACCCAAAATTAAGTAAAGAAAGGTCTATTTAGCTCACAGTTTGTAGAGGTTTCAGTCCATAATCAGCTTACTCCAAAACAGGCTACCCCCCACCCAGGGCGAGTGCAGCACTCACAGCATCTCAATGCCCCCATCTTGCACAGAATAAGGATGTTTACAAAGTGGGGACCTTAGCCCACTGCTGAGTCCCTTAGTTAAACTTCTAAACTTTTCAAGATGACACAAGGGATCAGCTATTATAATCCACTGCTTATCAACTTGGCAACTACACACATTTCTTTTAATTGGTCTCCAGATATAAAGACATGCTTATTCTTAACATTTTACAACTTGAGCATTATAACACATGCTTGACAATCCTTAAGGACCAGTATTAAGTCTATCAACATTATGTTACATTGGAAGCATAACATTTTGTCCCTGACCCCCCAAAGACTCGTGTACATTCCTTTATGCAAAAGCACTTAGTCCATCTTAAGAGTTAGCAAAATCCTAACAGTTTTAGCATTGCTGCAAAGTTAAATTTCCAAGTGTCCTCTGAGATTTAAGACAAACTCTTAGCTGTAAGCCCCGGTACATATGAAAACAAAATTAAACACTTCCAACATTTAATGGCACAAGATAAACATTTTCATTCCAAAAGTTACAAAGAGGGGGACACAAAGGCTTTGAGCCAAAGCAAGCCCAAAATCTAGCAAGGCAACCATTGTCCTATAGTTCCATGTCCAGGATCTAAAGAAATCTGTGGCAAATTGTGAGCTCCAAAGGGCTTGTGTGGTTCCACCACTATGGCACTTCTGGTGGTTATAGCTCTTATCTCTTCTCTCTTAGGCCCACTCTGCTCTCTCCTTGCAGCTTTTCTTAGATGATCCACATTCCTGGCTTTTCCAAACTTCTGGGGTCTCCACTGCACCTTTGGCTTCACATATACAGCTTCACACACTGCCATTTCAGGGACACACTGCCTGGGCTCCCAGGCCTTCTGAAATTGAGGTGGAAGCCTTCTTAACTCCATAACACTTGCATGCTGCATGCACCTAAAGACAACATCAGGTGGATGATGTCAAGGTCTGCTACCAGCTGGAGAAGTAGTTAGGCTTTCCTCTCTTTTGGCTGTAGTGGTGGAGTGCCTGGATTGCTGGACACTGTTAATTCAATTCTGCAGAAGAAATTTTCTTTGCCACTGTTATTCCAGAACTGTATGCTCTGTGACTTTCTCTTCAAAGCAAAGTCTTTCACTTTTGCTGTTTTAAGTCTGCAAAAGATGTTGACTTGCTGCTTTTTGTGATACCTTCAGGCCATCTTTACTATTCTCTTGTTCCTTCTCAGCAACTGAGATTTCCTAAGCTCTTTGCAGTTCACAACTTGCTGGAGCTTCCTTTCTGGCCGAACTCACAATGTTTTAAATCACCCTACTGGGATCTTAGATCTTGATTCACAACATGAATCTGGCTAAAAGCCCCCAACAGTAGCCATGTCTCTGCCTCAACTTCCAACTACCCTGAAATTTCTTCTGCCAGATTAATTAGTCCATCACCCTTAATCTTAGTCCTAGGCAAAGTCTCTGGACATAAGCAAAATACAGACAAATCTTTTGCTAAGCCATAACAAGCATTAACTGCTAATAATAGCCCTATTAGTGGGAGGAAAGTAATTTTATCCTGTATCATGAATAGTTGTTGCAATTCTCATGAGTTTATATGTAAAATAAACCTGGAGTCCAGCTATCAGTGTAGCCCTTCCCAGCAAAAACCTCCTGAACCTGGTCTTTACCAGCAGGATTTCTGTCAGTCTTCTGGTCTTCTGAGCTCTGACCAAAATCTCCCATACAGAACAACCTATGGTGTTTCAACTCTACTGTTTCAGGCAACATCTCTGAACCTTTCCAAACTCTTTCCACAAGCCATTCCCAAAGGCTCTTAAACAAACCACATGATCAGGTGCAATCATAGCCATGACCCAATTCCTGGTACCAAATTCTGTCATGGTTACTTTTTTCTCATTGCTGGGACAGAATACCTGACACCCAAAATTAAGTAAGGAAAGGTTTATTTAGCTTACAGCTTGTGGAGATTTCAGTCCATAATCAGCTGGCTCCAAAGCAGGGTACATAACACAGGGACAATACTTCAAGTCAGCAAAATACAGCAAAAGCAGCAAGAGCAAAACAGGAAAAGAGCAAGCCTCTTTTCCTCCCTTATATTGTAATCAGGCTACC
>RJWM01048961.1:0-11294 GCA_004363535.1 Dasyprocta punctata
AAGAACAGTGACACTATTTATCCTGATAAGATTTCTAAGGGAAAAAAGTTAATTAACTGCTATACAGTAGACACTCAATAAATATACGTTGCTTTCTCTGAGCAACTGCCCAGGAAATCTGAGAGCCCATGTAGTCCCTGTCATAAATGGAAGGCTACCTTGCAGTGTAACTTTGTCTCTAACTCTAAGTGTGCAGGGTCAAAATCAGATTTGACCCAAAATTAGATTTCCAGCTCACTGCGTTCAGAGTTAATTTATAACAAGTGGCTTAGTGGCCCTGATCTTGTTCTACTCTCTTTTCATCTGCTCAGCAAGACCACAGCCATTAACTACTACATGAATATATTCTGCATTTTGAAAAGAAAAACACACACACAAAACTAACCACCTCTGGAAACTTATCCCCTCAAGAAAGCTTCAGATTTCGGTAACAGCAATGCATTCATGTGTGGGACCCCACAGAGTTCATGAATTTCAGATTCTTGTAAGAAATTATCTGTTTTGCTGGACTCTTGCTGAGATCAATCATCCCCTCAGTGGTTGGTGCCAATTAAGAGCTAGTGTGATGCAGAAAGGATATTTTTATACACTGTTTGATAGCAAGTATTTCTCTGTTCTCTTCCCACCCCTTTTCCTCCTTCCCTCCACCTGTCCTACAACCACACTTTCAGTCAATTCCTTCTTTAACAGTGACTCTACTCTAGAGGTCCTGGGATGCAATAAAACTAATTGCGTCTGTCGCTTTTCTACAAAGACACAGTATTTATCCAGTGATTTCGCATCATCTCACATGATCTCCTGACAGCCTGGTGTAGAATGCCAAGCATAGCACATCTCTGCTTCAGCCTCTTGCCACCGTTTGTCTTTCCCACAGCTCCAATCTATCTTCACACAGCCTAAGTTGCCTGCTAGCGATCCAATTGAACCATACCATTCTTTTGCTGAAAGTAAATCCCTGACTTCTCTTCATGGCCTGGAGGGTAAAGCCCCCACAAAGGTTTTGTCTGTCACTTCTCTGCCTTTCCCACTCGTTTTTGCAATTCCCTGAACACATTCAGTGAGTTCTTTTCTTCCTATCCTTCTCAGTCCCTGAACTCTTTATACCACCCTGGCCATCCAAATAGCTAACACACATCGTGGATCCTTTATACACCTGTCCACTCCAGGAAGCCTTACCCAATCCCCTTGAGACAATTTAGGTACCTTATGCTAAATTGCCTGGTACTAGTACTTGCTTTAGCACAGCATTTGTTAGACTGCAGTATCGTAGCTGGTTCACATATCTTTTCGACCCCTCCAAACCTGTGTAGACTGGGAGTTTCTGAGAGAAAGTATGGGCTTTAGATATCATTGCATCCTCCTATCAGGCATAGTATCTCATAAATGAGAAGCCAGGAGTTCTCCATTTGACTACTTGCTAGTGTGTTGCCAACACAGATCCCCTAGCCCTACCCTAGGTCTCGCTCCTCAGTATGTCTGTCAGGGATGGCAGCAAAATTTTTGCACTTCATTAAAGCTCCGCAGACCATGTGCAGCCCTGAATAAGAATAACTCGGCAGAAAAGGGTTAATAAATATTTGGTAATGAGTAGTGTACCAATGACACCATTTTAGAGCTGTTGAAATAAGCTCAAAAGGTTGGTAATTTGGACCAGATTACACACACCACACACACACACACACACACACACACACACACACACACACAGAGAGAGAGAGACTAGCAGAGGCAGTGATATTAAAGGGAGTGAGACAGAACATTTTTTGAACAAGACTTACCAGATATGATTGAAAACTATGGTAAATGTTTAAATTTTAAAACAAATTATTATACTAAAAGAGATATTGCTGTAGATCCCACTCAAAATCCTCTCCCTTGATTCAAATACATTTATCACATCATTTCTGCCATCTTCCAAAGTACAGGAATTCTGGGAATCCTTTTTGTGAGCTTCTTTACTTCCTGGTTGTTTGGTACTTAGTTGTCCTGGCTGCCTTGATGTCCTGATCCAATTCCAAACGTTTGTCTTTCATGGTCATTTTGACTTTGGGGAAGAGCGAGAGGTTGCATGGTGCCAGAGCTGAAGAGGAAGGCAGATGAGGACGCACCCTAATGATTTTACTTGCCTGCCTTTCTGTCAGATAGCACCTTGAAGCAGCACTTGCCATATTTTTTATCGCACCCCTTAATGTCACAAAAGAGGACTTCCGGGGGCAAAAATGATGGAATAAGTGTGCTCAAAGCAAGCGGAAGAAACTCGAGAGAGATTAATAACGATGTGTCTTTTATCTTAATAATGTTTTTATTTAATTTAAATATTCACTGTATATTTTCCTCACACCTCATATTTGTTTACATGTTGCTAACCTTGATTACTTGAAACTTTTATAGGCAAGGACAGGATTTTTTATGTCTGAAACCTAATAAAAAGTTCCACCCAGTGCCTAACTGACTGTAGCCCTCACAGTTTTTAAGGTGTAGAGAGCGATGCTTTGAGTTACAGATCTGGAGCTCTAAGCCTGGAGGCAGCATTAACTATTCTTTACTCTAGGTCAAGAATTTCTTTAAGTCTCAGATTCTGCATCCACACAAAGAGGTAGACTAGATGTCTACAAGTTGCACCAGCTAGATGTGCAAATGCAGGAGAACTTTCTGAGTCCCAACCCCGTGCTGTATGAAACACCTTAACCTTGACCACCTGTGTGAGATGATAGAGGAAGACCAGAGAGAAGAGCAACCTGACTGCACGTCATCTTTCAGTTCATCATGAATGTGGCCAGGATGAATCAGTGCCTTTTGTTCCGCTGAAAGACAAGAGGATTCTCAGCCTTAAGCACCCCCAGAGCTTGCCTGAGATGCTACCCTTGTATCTGCCACTAGCAAGATCACCCCCTCTCAATCACATGGAGCCTCTAATGGGAGGACTGACTCCCCAGAGGGGTTCGGCATATTAAGTGATGTGGAGGGAAGGCATGTGCTTTGGGGCCTTCAGAGGAGTGACAGTAACCTCACCCATGTGCCCAGAGGGATGTCTGCAAATCACAGACAGACCGATTGTCTCAACCAACTTTCACAACCTTGTAAAGGGGGGAAAAATCAAGTATGACTATTCCCCCCTTACAAATTGGCAAACTGAGTCACAGAAGTTGAAGGATTTCTGCATAAATATACAATGACTAGATTCTGGGCACCTGAAGGCAGATTTTCTGACTAAATGTAATGTAACTCTGGCTATATCATATTGCCTTTTTAAAAATCTTCTCTGTTGGATCTTGCCAGGAAAAAAAAACACAGCAGTTATTTCCATTTTCATTTTACAGACCAGAAAGTTAAAACTCAAGGGAAGTTTTCAGGGTCACAGTACTTAGCAGTGACATCCCATATGCTTTTTAGTATATCACAAGTACCTTATATTTCCTTTTTTATTTTTTTTTTATTTTTTATTTATTTATTTATTTTTTGCGGCACCGGGGATTGAACTCACAACCTTGCGCCTGCCAGGGCAAGCGCTTTAAGGCACTGAGCCGAACTCCCGGCCCTGGTTTTTTGAGGCAGGGTCGCACTATGTAGCTCAGGCCGGCCTTGTGCTTGCGTTGTAGCCCAAGCCGGCCTCGAACCCACAACGCTCCGCCTACCTCAGCCTCCCGAGTGCTGGGATTAAAGGCGTGCGCCACCACGCCCGACTTATATTTCCTTTTTTAAATATCATCTTATATAACTCTACTCCATCAAGGAGATAGACAGGATGGATTCCAACAGACTACCAAAAAAAAAAAAAAAAAAAAAATTAAGTCCCGAGAAGTTATATTCTGAGAACATACAAAAGAGGAATTTATGAGAGAATGACCTTTTCAATAATTGAAATTACCCTTGATGAAAATGAGCCCCTGATCCATCATAGCACTGAGGCCTCTCAGAGATAAACGCAGGGACAGTAAACGAAAAGGAGCTGGCTTAGATATCCACAGACAACCATTAAGCTCTTTACCAAGCATCTACGGGCCATGCCATACCCAAAGACCCCAGCCAGTGTGTTCTCAATCAAGATGTGAAATCATGTCCTCAAACTTTTATTTTATCTGCAGCTCTTTTACTTTCTCCCATCAGTATTCACTGGGTAAAATATTGATGAACTGTATGCTAATAAATCACAAGTGCTGAACCTAGAGTAGGCTTCTTGGGCAATGTGAAATAATGGGGAAAAGGCCTCAACTTGGAGTCTGGACCTGGATGCTAGTCCTGAATTTTCCACCAAATCCTTGTAAGAAATGGAGCAAAGATACTTTCTCTTATACAACATTAAGTATCCCCTTTTATATAATGCAAATCTTGGATAAAATATTCTTTCAAGCTCAGCAACTATTGTATACAACTGGTTAACTTTGCTATCAGCCATGTAAGAACTAGAAAAGGAATTGAGACCGTTATGGTTTAGATTAAAAACTTCTCTCCAAAGTCGCATGTGTTAGGAGGTGGGGCTTTTGGAATAGGATTTGTCCTAAGAGCACTACCCACATCACTGAATTAATCCACTGATAAGGTCACAGCTAAATGATGGTGGGGCCTGGTTGGAGGAGGTTTGGTTGCCGGGCAGTGACCTCAGAAGATGTATTCTTGTCCCCTGCCTTCCTCCTTTTTTCTCTCTTCTGCTTCTTGACTGCCATGGGTTGAGCAACATTCCAGAATATGCCCTTCTTCCTTGGAGCCAGCCAAACATAGACCAAACCCTCTGAAGCCATGAGCCAAATAACACCTTTAAGTTGCAGGTATTAGGTATTTTGTCCCACTGACAGGAAGGCAAGCTTATCCTGGGCAAAGAAGAGAATGGGGGCTCAGTAATGTATGGCAGACACTCTTTACCTGTCCTGAATTCATCTGTAGTTGGAAAATAAGAAGTAGCCTAGAAATAATGAAATCATAAATCTCCCTGATCTTGTAAGCCCTAAATCAAAATATACCTTTGAATGCCATCTCCTAGGCTCAGGTTGACACCGGTGAATATCAGTAGCTGCAACATTTTCCTTACCATGGTCCAGCTTTACCAGCTCCATCCTCCATCTCCCCGTACAGATCTCCCTGCTGATGTTCCTGCCATTTCGTGACTGCCAATCAATTTTCCTACCTGTCATTATCAATTCTGCTCATTAACTCTCCCACCTGCCTTAGCTGAGGCCTCTCAACACTGAAAAACATCTCTGAAAAGTTATTTTCCTCGGTAGAATAATTGACACTTCTTGCAAATCCAGAGAAGCATTTGTCTGAAATTCTCAGAGCCATTTTTAAATGTCAGTAAAAGCATACCTTTTATTCTAGGGGGGCAGATACTGCCTTTCCAGCACCACTAAGTAAAAAGTAGAGAAAGGAAGAAAGAAAAAAACATTAGGCTACTTTTTCTTTCTTTTTTAAAATTTGTGGTTCACAGAATACAAGGCCAATTTGGCCTTTGTCATTTCTTAAATTTAATTGCTTACAGATCTTTCAGACATGGTTCCAGAAAATGGTTAACATGGAGTAACACTATAAAGGCAGAAGTGCTAGGAAACACTCTTGTGCCTTTCACCAAGGCACCAGTGAAGTGCAAGGTACTCAGACTTGATAGGAACCTGCAGACCAACTTCTGCAGCACAGCAGACACGGATGCCCTTGGGAAAGAGCTCAGTGTCTAGAGTCCAGCAAGCTAAAAGAAGTAAGAGTTATAATAAGAACGACAATGCATATGCAGACCATCCTTTGCCACTGAGTATCTTCAAACTGTCGTATCTTACTTTGTGCTTGCTGCTCTCTGTATCTGGAATACTCTTCCATGGGTTAGCTACTCTCACCTCTCTCCAGCCTTTGTTCAAATGCTCTCTTTCCTTGGGGTCCTAAGTGTAATTTAACTGCATTTCCCCACTTGGAATTCCCAGTTCCCCTCCTATAACTTATTTTTCTCCACAGCACTCCTCACCATCTGACCTATCATGCATTTTACTTACAGACTGTGAGCTCTCTAAGGGCAAGGATCTTTGCTGTTTTCACTGTTGTATTCCTAAGAAAGACCCAGCTCAATGGCAAGGATGGAGTAGTTGTTCAGTTAATGTGTGTTGAGGCACTAAAGTCATAAATCTGTAGGTGTGATCCTCCCAGTAGCCCTGAGGAACAAGAGGTATCCCTCTTCCTATTCCACAGATGAGGCGAATGAGGCTCAGAAAGGTGGAGTGGCCCAATCACACGGCTGAGAGAAGCAGCCCCAGCTTTCCTCACACAGGCTCAATATGCTTTCCAGAGACGGCTCAGAAACAGACACATCAGTAAATGCACCTCCCACTCATTGATGCAGAAAAGCCCCCAAAACAACATCCCCCCAACCCTCCTGCATTGGGCTTCTCTTGGCACCTACCTCACCTGCTCCAGAGATGCCAAGTTCCCAGGCACCCTCTGTATTTGACGACAATCTGCAGATCTAATCACCCCATTAAGGAAGAGCAAACAAAGAAAGGGAAGGAAGAAATAATTGCCAAGTCAACAAACCTGAGTGGTCGGAGGGAATAAGGTCAACACGGTAATGATACTTCTCCAAAACAGAAAAACATGGGAACCACATGTTTCCACCCAGCTCTTTCCTGTTTGAGCTGGAAACCTCCTCTCCCAGGTAGATGCCAAGTCCACCGCTCGGGCTGACTGCTTCTCACCCTCAATCCTGCCTGGTTACTTCTACTGACAGAAGCAGCCCATTCTGAAATTCATTTCACTGAGATTTACGGCACACACATGGAGCACTCTACAACACTCTCAGCTCTGATCTGCTCAAGAGCTTTTGGAGCCATGTTAAGGCACTTTTGCCTCCCACTGCCCCACCCCAGGGTCCCAAGGGACAGAGTCACTGGGAAAAGGACAATGATGATTTTCAGAGCAGGGAGGGGTATACTATGGGAGGAAAGCAATCCAGAATCTTGGTATGTCTGATATTAGTGAATATGTATACTAATGAATATATATACATACACATATTATGTACCAAATGCCATTTGTGCTGCTCCATTGCTTGCATTTAACATCTGCCTGCATGGGATTAGTGCCATTGTAAAAAGGACTCATGAAAGTTTATTTGCATCCTTTTGCCCTGTGAGGACACAGAGAAGAGCCCAACTTCAAACTAGGAAGCAGGCTTTCATCAAATGCTCCGTCTGCCAGTCAGTGCCTTGATCCCAGACTTTCCAGTCACCAGGACTGTGAGAAACAAACTTCTATTGTTTACAAGCCACCTTGTCTGTGATATTTTGTTACAGCAGGCTGAATGGACTAAGACAAGTTCTAACATACAGAAACTACCATTTTGGAAGGAAGAAAACTGAGGCAAAGAAAAATTAACTTGACAAAGAATGCAAACCCAAGGGCCTCACCCATTAGCGGGCAAGGTCTTGACACCACACTGAGTGTCTGAGCAGCAGACCGGCCACTTGGGATGCCCTGTTGTCTCCTGCCCAGGGCTGAGTCTTTCCAGGAATCTTCTTCCATCTGGGCTGTCTGCGACCCCAGCCCCAAATGGAATCACAGAATGCTAAAACCAGATGAGCCCAGAGAATAGGTCTTATCTAGTAAATCCTTCTTGTTTCACAAGCTAGATCTCATAGGAGCAGTGAGCTGCCAAAGGCCTCTGACCAGGGATCTTTGGAGGACTCAAGCCAATAAGGACCAGCTGGGCAGTGGAGCCCCCTGCCCTGGTTGCCTGGAAGCTCTGTGATGTCCCTACCTCTCCTTTTGTGGCCTCATCTTCCCACCAGTCAAAGCTTTGGAACCATGTGGCTTGCCTTAACTTTTATTTTGAATCGTTTGATTTTTTAAAAATAAATTACACCTGTGACTTTCAATACAGGTAATCATAAATCATTTAAGAAGGTGAGTACAGTATGAAAATAAATAAATGCATAAGAAAGAAGATAACTAACTACCCATTCAGCATTCTTTTCGGAAGCTCTGCGAATTCTGAGGTATGTAAGTGCCAAAGAAGGAAGTAAATCTAGCAGGGAGTGCGGTTCATACAGTCTTTTCTCAAAGGGGAGGTATCAAGCTGTTGTTTTTCAGTGTAGGACAAGAGGGCATCAAAACAGTGCTGCTCGCTGGAAATTGAAATGCATTAGCCCTGAACCGTGAAGGGAAAATGGCCGTGCCGCACAGTATGATTGCGTCACTTCCTCCACCAAAGGGCGTGGCCAGTGGTTCCCAGCCTCAGTGTCCACTGGGCCTTAACTGCATCCACATCCACTCCTCCAGCCTGCCTAGTGAGGACGCTTCCTGAGCACTTGTGGAAGCTGGCTCAGTCCTGCTGTCCACCATCCCACTGCCCTGCTGTGTATCTGTGTGGTTGGCTCCTGCTGACCACTCAGTGCTCAGCCTCCTCTGGGGGCCCTAGGCCCCCAACAACTCCCTCTTCTCACTCCAGCAAACCACCTTGAGTTATATCCCTCCCAGCCTTTATCATTGCCTGGTTTCTTCCAGAGTGGTTTGCCGGGTTCCTCTTACTAGAATGCAAGCTCTCCGAGAAGAGGCTCTGGGTCCATCCTACTCACTCTTCTTTCCCAGGGATTACAGCTGGTCCTGCCACACAATAGGGACATGAGAAATGACTATTGAACAAAGGGAAATGATAAGTAGTTCATGTTCTAAATCAAGAGTATAATTCACAAGCTGGCCAAAACCATCCATTGATCAAAACAGATTTAACATTCAGTGCTCATTTTGTAAAGTAGAAGAGATGGGGTGACATGTTTACAGCAACAGAATTCATAATAACTAAATCGTGGAAGTGACCTATATAAATGACTGTCCATCAATAAATGAATGGGTAAAGAAAATGTGGTATTTTTACATAATTGAGTACTCCTCTGCCATAAAAAAGGATACATTTGAGTCATTTGTAGGAAAATAGATGTATCTTGAGGCCATAATACTAAGTGAAATAAATCAGACACACATTTTTAAGTATCATATGATTTCTCCAATATGAGAAGCTCAAAATATAAATAAAGAAAAAATAAAAGACAGAAAACAGGAAAAAGGGAGACAGAGTTTTTGCAAAGGGGAAGGGGACCAAAAGATGAAGGGAGAGAAAGAGAAGAGAGAAAGGAGATGAAAAAAGAATTGAGATGTGTCATGTACATGTACCAAGACCCCTAAGGTATTATAATCAGTGTGTACTGCAAACATGTACTAGCAAAAATATAAAAATTGAGAAAGTAAAAAAAAATAAAGTAATAAAATCAAAAAGTAATAAGACTACTCTGGTTAGAAATATAAGACATATTCACCTAAAAACATAACTAAAACAATGTAGCCAGTGCTCAAGCACAAATAAAGTATTCAGGAGACAAAGATACTAAAGTCCAAAGACAGGGAGTGGTTCACAGACGGCTCATGTATCTGCTAAACATCCACAACTCACAAGTAGAAGAAGGGGAGCTGCAGCTTCTCAACTCTGAGCCCACCCTGCAGGCTGCCCGAGTTCCTCGTGATGCTAAACCTTGGGACTGGCCAGCTTGACTCCCAGCCTGACACCTGGAGAAGAGCCCACCTTAGCTGATGTTGGCTCCATGAATGACCCTATGCTAGATTATACGTGCTGTCTCCAATGCCCCTGGCTGCAGCCCCGTCCATGGGGAGGAAGCAATGTCTAATTTTCATCCTATTAAAATTGAGGCTCAATTGGGCATGGTGACACAAGCCTGTAATCCCAGCAAGCTGGAGCTGAGAGAGGAGGACCATAAATTCAAGATCCTGTTTTAAAATAAAAAATAAAAATAAAAAGGGGTAAGGATATACAGTTCAGTGCAAAGGGTTTGGGTTCAACCCCAGCTCCACAATGATAGATGGATGAGTGGATGGATGGATGGATGGATGGATGGATGGATGGATGGATGGATGAGTCAGGCTCTGAGACAAGAACTCTTTCACCCAAAGTGTCACAGCCAAAATGTCTAGTGACAGTCCCCCTCTACGGGATATTTCATGTTCCTGCTGCACAAATCTGCTCCCTTGCTAAAAACTGGAGAACTTATTCAAGCTCATGCACATGTTGTGGTTTATTCCTAGATCTGTTGGACTGCAGAGATTTGCTTTTCTAAAATCTGGCCATAGCGAACAAAGACTAAGCCTCCTGCATGGCTCCTTCAGCCTCAGTGCAGAGACAGCTCTTCAGAAGGCTCAGATGTTCCATAAATGCAAAATCCATAGAGGATAAAATGCAAAACTGCACTGTTTTGGAATTCATTTGGCACTCCCACCCTTTTTCCTTTTTCTTGAGGAAATTATTCCCTGGTGACAAGCTCTTTAAAGAATTTCTCTCAACTCCTTTCTGCAGCAGAGAGTAATTGCGTGTCATCAAAAGCCTAGGAATAGTCAAGATGGCAAAATTCTTGCTGTGCTCTTGGTAAAATCATTACTCACCAGCCAATATTTAGAAATCAAAATGCTCCCCTTGAGTGCCATTAAACGCAAATATTTATCAATGCTGTGCTAGAATGTTAGGCTGATGAATCTGGGGGATTGTTGGTGTGCATGCATGTGCATAATAAGAGTCAGATTTTCAACAGCTACAAGCTGCCTTGCTAAAGTTATGGCATTCATGTGCCTACTTCCTTGCAAATTGTTTATTCTTAGAAAAAGAATTTCAAGTCTCGGAAGTATTGTCCAAAGAGAGCCAGGGAATTTCGCTTTCTCAATCAATACGAAAAGCTCTGCCTGTGATAAAATGAAGTTGATTTTCTGGTCTGGCATTTCTACAGCCACTCTAGCCCTCCAGCAGGGCTAGTGGAAGCGAAAGTGGACAGGCAAAAATAGATAACAGTTCTACCGAGGGAATACTGATGGACAAATCATTATTTTAGCACTCCCTTTTCAACCTAAGGAAATGAGGCTTTCAGTCTCTGTTTTCAATTTGCTACACATCGCTGCTAGAGGTAACATCTCCTAAAACAGGTTGAGATGTGTCTCATTTTGGTCAGCTCCCTAGAAGCCACGTCTGAGACCAGTAGTCTTGTTCCAGTGATTTATTTATTGTAGTGTGTTTGGGATAAGGGGAAAGAAAGAAAGATGAGTTTCCTGGGAAGAGGTGAATTCGATCCAGTCCCCACGGAGCACAAATCACACACAGTCTGCTCGCCCCACCTTGAGGACAAGGAGCTAGATCTTTGCACTTCAGTCTCACAGGTTGAGCACTGTTCCTGGGAAAGACTCCTCTTCTTCACAGAAGCCAGCCAGCTGTGATTGTGCAAACACGTATGGTAGGTGGAATGGGTGCCTGTGTAGCCCAGGTGTCT